>PYHW01009720.1:2153553-2174815 GCA_013186435.1 Turdus rufiventris | reverse complement strand
GATAGGTGCTGTGGAGCGGGATAGGTGCTGTGGAGCGGGATAGGTGCTGTGGAGCGGGATAGGTGCTGTGGAGCGGGATAGGTGCTGTCCGGGCGGATTAAGCCGAGCCCGGAGCGGGGGCAGCCGCACGGAGCGCTCGCACCGCGGCTGTGGCTGCAGCCAAGCCCGGCTCTCACCGCATTCCCAGCGGGAGCTCCGGGGAAGAAGCCGAGAAAAGCCTTTTGTTGGCCCCTGGCCGCCGCGGGGTTGGTGGGAGCTCTGGCTGGGTGCACAGCAGTTTTCTCTCTAGTTGATAAAAGCTCTGTCTCTGCGCTACCTCTCCGCAAAGCCACGCAGAGAGAGGATTTAGCACTTATGTGAACCCTTTGTTTACACCTGCACTTAATGTTTATCCGAAGGCTAACAGGATTTCCTGCGTGCTGAACCCATAGACCCAGCCTGGCCATCAGCAGCTGTTTAACGGGGATACCAGCAGGGAACATCAGGGTTGTCTCGCTACATCAGGAGAAATCAGTTGACAGAACCCATCTGCTAGAAGGCTATGACATTAATAGAAAGAATTAGCAAAGAAAATAAAAACGTTTATTACTGTAATTTATTGCTATCAGTTGTGAATTCGACACCAGTACCTAGGCATACGTGATACACAGATCATGACCAAAGGGAGTTGAGCTCCTAGAAAATGATAGAGAAAATTTCATAGGGTGTTCAGTGTCACAAAGTATTTCTCAATGAAAGCAATACTTTTTCTACATGTCCTTTTTGGAGTGGGATCTTGCTTTCTGTAACCATGAGGGTCTAACATTGCACGATGTGTGTCTAATGCAGGGGCTGTCAAAATCACTGCTGTATTTTTGCCTACAAAGCACAATTGCACTATTAATTATTATTCTGGAAATACACACATTTCTTGAGTAGTCTGATCTCAGCTTGGCTGTTGCTGCTTTGTTATCAGTCCTGGAGCTCATTCCTCAGTTCTGATCAAAAGCAGCTGGCAGAGATCCTGTGTTGTGATTAATTCCTCACTCACTCACATCTCTCCACAACACTTGGTGGTGGGGGTGGTTTTCTTTTGGAAATAGCGAACCAGTCTTCTGTGTGGTAGAGCAGCTACTATTTGTGCTACTATTGCTTATATTTACTAGATTGTTTCTCTTCTCTGCCATTGAATGCATCTCCCTGTGTCAGCTGATTAACATTTGAACTTCAGATACAGGATACAGGAGCAGACAGTGCATCTAACCATGAACAGCCTGACCTTAAATCTTTGCACACTAACAGTTTTATTCTGGGTATATATTCTGTAGCAGCATACAGCTGAGTCTTCTTGATCCCTTTGCAAGCTTTGGTCAGAAGACTTTAGCTACAGAAAGCCTCATTGATTTTTAACCATGACAACTTTTTGATGACAACTGTGCGATTTTCTGTTTCTGCTTAGTTGCTTGTAATTGTAGTTTGTACCCGCTGGGGCAGCTTTCTGTCTGCAATTTCTGTAGTGCCTGTATGCCAGATAATGTCATGAAGGGGACACAACATTTTCTCTGTAGAAAACAGTAGAGTTATTACAGCTGTCATTGAGACCAGATTTTGAGCCAAAAACTGAGTACTGGATTTGAAGCTGTCCTGCTAATTGTTTGCTGCTTTTGCCTAAAATGTGTAAGGCTTATTGATTAGAATATTGATTGCCAGTGTTCCCAATTGCTCTGGTTTCAGGTATGTTGCCTTGATGGCTTTACCGAAATAAAATTTAGGAGAGGAATCTGGAGGAGAAAAAAAAAATCTCAAGTAGCTTTTCTTGCCAGTGCAGAGTTCAGTGAGTACGTGGGGGTGTGTGGTGCACAGGCTGTATCTGTGCTGGGATGTTTCTGTGCCATCCCCGTGTTTCTGAGTTCCCTGGCAGCACAAGTGAAGCGCCAGCCAAATAGAGCGCTATTGTTACCGCTGGGAGCTTGCATAACTTCAGTAACAGCTAATCTAGACAGAAAGAGGTACAAATACTCTTCATTTACAATTACTGATGTAAGGAACAACCAGCAAGCATGTGCAGTAAAATTTTACTATAAAATCTCAAGAGGCACAGAACTCTGCCGTCCTGCACAGGCTTGAGGAAGATGCTATTTTAATAAAAACCCCATAATGATGTTTTGTTTTGTTGGGTCATTTTTTGTTTTTTTGGTTTTTGGGTTTTTTTTAAAGGGGGGTGTTTGTTTGTTTGTTTGTTCCTCAAAAACAACTTTTCTGGGAAAAAAACTTCACAGTTTTCCCTTAAAATGATTGAATCTGTGATATTCACTTGCCAAACTTGTGTGTTGTAATGCAGTGTTTTCCCTTGTTTCTACAACTGTGTTTAGCTCTGAGTATCAGCACAAGAAAGAAATTTTTTGGCTGGTTATGTCTCAAGGAGTAGATTATTAATACTGCCTGTTTTTACCCACTCAGGCAGAAATTGATAGTAAACAGGTTAGAAACAAACTGCTTTGTTGATAGCATTTAGGAGGAGAAGATTCCTCCTTTGGAGACTTCAAGCTTTGGTCTGGGCAGGATCTGGTGTTTAGTGAGACTCACTGACACTGGGTAGGAAATTATTTCACACCAGGAATAACTGTCAGCAGTCCTAGAGATTTCTTGGTCAGTACTGTGACTGTCTAGGACCTTTCTAAGAGGACCACAGATTATGTCCCATCAGCTTTCCCAAAAGTAGGATGTAACTTGGGAAAATTCCTCTTGAGTTGAACACCTCTGTATTTCAGAATATGTATTTTGAATTCTGAATGTATTTTGTCACAGCTTAATTCCCCCTCTCCAAAACTAACCACTTCTTCATGGAGGGGGAAATAGTCAAATTCATTAACCCTCCCTTCCCCCTCCCAAACACTTCCAAATAGGAAGAGGAAACAAATGATGGCCTGACAATATGACTGCTTACCCATGCAGCACAATCTCCATGGAAACAGACTGTCCTAGAATAGCTCAATCACATGAGGGTTACATGACATGAATAAAGTAACCAGAAAACTGGAAAATACCTTAGAACTGAGGATACTCACACTTAATTCATTACCCCCCAGGTCTTTGGAGAGGAGCTAATAAACAAAGCTACTATTGAAAGCAATTTAATCCATGCTTATAATAATTTGTAAGTGATGGGACAATGGGAAATTAACATGACCCTCACTTCAGGGCTGGTTGTTGTTTCTAGTTTGGGTGACATTTAGAATGAATTTTGAATCATTTTCCGCATGACCTCCTACTTCTTGAAATGGTCCCACTGGTTTGGAGCATTGCCTCAGTAAACCCCAGTGGATTTTCCCCTTTTGTGTCAGCAGGCACTGACCATTTGACACTTTTTAGGATGTTTGAAACACTCTAAAGAGGAAATTCAGTGGTTGCAGTGGGAACTGACTGCACATAAAAGGAATTGGAGAACTATCTTCAGAATGTTTTCTTCTAGTTAATTATGTACTCAAAGGGCAAGGAGATTTATTGAACGTATATTCAATACAAAAATGAATATATTTCACTGGGGATTAGTTTTCTGTCTGTAAAGTCAGTGTTTTTAACATGAATGTTGCAACAGAGTAATTGAAGAACCTGTCACATAAATCAGATATAAACAAGTGTATATTCTACCAATCCACCATCAAGTAAATTACAGATAGGTAGAAAAAACAGATCATTTGTCCTTAGCAGGTCATTGCATCGTTAGAACATTACAACCCTTCCAATAATGCAAAGATTAATTTCTGTGGGCTGGCAGAAGTTGCCCATTACCCATTTCCTGTTAGTCCAAGCCCAGATCTCATTATTTGTCATATATATTGTCACTTCCAGGATGAAGGTTTGTACTAGGATGTTTTGTATCCTGTGTGAGTGAAGAGCATCGAGTCATTACATGTTTATATTGGCATGTCTGCTCTCTTGGTGCCCCAATAGGAAACATCATCTGTGTCCTGACAGAGGCTGAAAATGGTCATTACACAGTGAAACACTGCTTTGAAGATTCACATCCTCAGGATTTAACTTTGGTCTTTACAGAATTGTCAAGCACAGGATTGTAATGCATGAGCAAATCCATAATTCTCAGCTCCAAGAGACACAGTACAGTTTCAGACAGTTTATGTAAATAGTTTTTGTGTTGGTTATGACTGAGTGTGCTCAGTGCAACATTGCACTGCTACTTCAAATAATTTTCAACTCTTGTTAAAGTTTTCAAAGTTTTCATTAAAAGCAGTTCTAGTCTACAAAATCTCTTTGGATAGGTAACCATTTAGAGCTGTTGCATGGCTTACAAAAGAGCTGATAGTTTCTCTGCTTTTCTGCATCCTAAACTCGTCCCACGAGCTGTGTGACTCACATTGGCTAACATTGCTGCCTGCTTGTGTGGTGCTTTCCTTCCTCATGGTCATACGGTGCAAGTGGGAGTGTGACACGTTCCTCACATCAGTGAGGAGAATCCTGCTGGAACCTGCAGCACTGAGTGCTGGTGAAGGTTAACAGAGTCAGGTTTCATATCTGCTCAGTGTTTACTCCAGGCTGCCCTTACAGAGCAGCTGTGGCCGGGGCAGACTGAGAGTTAAAGGTTACATTTTTTAACAATCTCCTTTGCTTTGCTTAATAATAGCAAATGCCATAATGTGTGTTTTTAAAGCACCTAGCCTATGTTCTTACTAAAACTAAGCTGGGATTTGTCTAGGCTTTTGATCCTGGTGGTCAAGTGGGATGTGTTGTGTTCTTCTAGAGTTTGCCATTGTGCACTCTCTGGATGCAAGAAAGTGATGCTCTGGTTTTTGTTTGTTTTCTTTGAATGGCTTTGGACTGGCTAAGAAGCACAATGAGGCATTCATTTTTGATTGGCTGATTGATGACACTGCATGTGTGCACCATTGTCACAGAATATGGGATTTTTCTAGACTACCATTCCCATTTCCAAAGGAAATCTAATATCTGGGTTTTGGAAGAGGATGAAAGAAGTGAATAAGATAACTGCCTATTGACTGAGCATGATAACAAGATTTTTCTTTTTTTTTTTGAGAATGTACAATGTTTATTTTCCTTGGATTGCTTTATTCTTTAAAAAGTAATAATTTAAAAAGTGGTTTTGACTCTGCCTTTGTTCCAGTAAAAGGAGCAAGGCTGTGAGATAGTGTAATTGTGATACAGCTTACACCTGCATCAGGCCCAGTGCAACGTGCTTGAAACTTAAACACGTTTTAAACTTCAACACACTTTAAACTTAAACACGTTTTAAACTTCAACACGCTTTAAACACCTTGACTGGAGTGGGGTAATGCATTTGAACAGGCAGTGAATGTCTAAGTAATGCAGATAATGTAATATTTGCAATAGGACCCATCATTTTTTCTGGCTGTGTTTTAGCCAATTGCCGGGTCAGAGTTTGGAAATGTTGTTTTCAATCTGTGCAAACACAGCAATGAGTCATTTTGCATTCTGAGTACAACAGGCAAAAGCAGCTTTTGGGAGGGCAGGGAAGGGGGCTGGGGGGAGGCTGTGCCAGCTGCAGATCCAGTGCAAAAACTGTAAACATGGGCTACTGAAAAAGGGCTTCAGTGGCTGTGAAACCCTCCAAGCTCAGCTCTAGCTAAACAAGTATTTTGTTGTCTCAGACAGAAAAATGAAAACCTACCCAGCCATTGGTTTCTTCCTCTTCTTCGTGATCAGCTATGGCTCTTCAGAGAACTCCAGTACTCCTCAGGGGTGTGGGCTGGATCTGCTGCCCCAGTACATTTACCTGTGTGACCTGGATGCCATCTGGGGGATTGTTTTGGAGGCGGTGGCGGGGGCAGGCGTGCTGACCACGTTACTGCTGATGCTGATTTTGCTGGTGAGGCTGCCCTTCATCAAGGACAAAGAGAAGAAGAGCCCCTTGGGGATGCATTTCCTCTTTCTCTTCGGGACTCTGGGGCTGTTTGGGCTGACGTTTGCTTTCATCATCCAAGAAGATGAAATGGTGTGCTCCACCCGAAGGTTTCTCTGGGGAGTTATCTTTGCTCTGTGCTTCTCGTGCTTGCTGGCCCAAGCCTGGAGACTCCGCAGGCTCGTCCGGCACGGCAAGAGCCCGTCGGGCTGGCAGCTGGCTGGGGTGCCCATCTGCCTGATGCTGGTGCAGGTCATCATCGCCAGCGAGTGGCTCATCCTCACCGTGGTCAGGGAGAACAAACGGGCCTGCAGCTACGAGCCCATGGATTTTGCCATGGCTTCCATTTACGTCATGTTCCTGCTGGTGCTCGCCACGGGATTGTCGTTCTTCACTCTCTGCGGGAAGTTTAAGAAATGGAAGAAAAACGGAGTGTGCCTCATTATTACCCTTTTTTTTTCCATCCTGATCTGGGTCGCCTGGATGATTATGTACCTCTTCGGGAACGCTGAGCTCCAGAGAAGAGACAAATGGAGTGATCCCACTCTGGCTATTGCACTGGTGTCCAGTGGTTGGGTGTTTGTTATTTTTCATGCCATCCCAGAGGTGCACTGTACCATCCTTCCATCACAGCAGGAAAACACACCCAATTATTTTGATACTTCACAGCCAAGGATGCGTGAAACCGCTTTTGAGGAAGATATACAGCTTCCTCGGAGCTACATGGAAAATAAAGCCTTTTCAATGGATGAACATAATGCAGGTAAAAATTGGCTATAAAGGACTATATTTTTTGGTAGTGTCAAGAAAACTCTCTGGATGAGAAATTTTTCAGGTGTTGAAAATGAAGGTCATGATAAATGCGATAATTTTCACACTACACCTTTTTTCCCTTTACAGTTTTCACTAAGATGTCATCTAGTGGTGGAGAAAAATGAAAAAAAATGCTGGCAATACGTATGTCAGGTTAAAATTATTCTTCTGCCTGTTGATTATTCTTTGGAAAACTGAACAATTTCAAATACAAAGCCAACACCAAAAGAATAACAAAATTCACTGTGAAATAAATAACCTTTATTTTAAATAATTTAAATGACATTTTTTGTAATTAGCAGTTACCAACATTCAATACAAAATATTCTCCCAAAACCTCAGAAAAAAATAGTGGTCTATGTTACAAATTGCTCAGCCACTTGAGCAACAGAATAATTGTTATTAATTATATTTCCATTAAAATGGATTTAGTGGCTCTTTGTGTCCCTGTGGGGGAAAAAATGCCAAGTGATTTATGAACAGTTCAAAGACAGCCTTTGTTCTGAAGGCTTGAATGTCTGAGGTTTCATAGAGGTTTTGAGGTAATTTGCCTTCCTTGTTGTAGAGTGATGCGTGATGGCATCATTAAAATTTGCAGTGGAAACGTTTTTAAATAATTGCTGAAAGATCCAGCACCAACGGGGAGCTTCAGAGACCCAAAGCCTTGCTGAAGGTTTGAACCCTGTCAGGAATTCCAGGGATGCAGCAGTGGGAAGCTGGAGCCCCTTGGTGCTCTTGGGATGTGGTTTTGTGCTGCCCCACACCTGGGTGAAGGATTTTGTTCCAAGTCACACTGATTTTTTTCACTCTAATTGAGAAGAATGCTGGCCTGGTGTCCCAGGCAGTAGTTGTCACATTGCTCTGGCACTCCCTGAAAGAAGGCTCAGGGCAGGTGCTCCAGGCACTTCACCTTCCTCTTCATCTTTGTGTGAGTGATTTCCTCTGGGTTTGAGATTTCCCTGGGTACTGACCAGACATGGAGGAAAAGAGCTCTTTGGTTTGGCACAGTGTTGGTATTTTTTTCCTCTAAGTTTTTTCTAAGTTTTTTAGCAGGAAATTTAAAGTTCTGGTAGGGAATTTTTAAAATTTTTTTTCTGTGAGTAGATACCATAAGGACAGTGGCAAAAAAAAAAATCACATGAATAAAAGAATGGTTGTTATTACTAATGTTCTAAAGCAAGAGGTAGTTGCACTATGGACTGTTAAAAACACTCTTTTTTTAACTGTCCTCCATCCCCCATTAAATTAATTTCATAGTAAAGTAACTGGAACTATTTCTGGCTAAGGCAGGTCTAAGAACAAAATTGGATCTTTCACTCTGTATCATTCCTATTCATGGATGCACTTTAAAAAAAGAACTGGAAGCTCCTTTTTGATCTAATCATTCAGTAATTAAGTTTTTTTGTGAAATGGATAGATGCATGATAGCTATGAAATCATTATACAATTATAGTGCAATTTATGTTCTGTTGGAATCTATCTAAATTATAGTACAATACAAAATAGATTTTCTTATCTGATGCCCTTATAATAATAATGCCTGTCATTCCTATTCCCATGGCATTTAGAATTTTTAATATATCAAAACGGATTAAATATTCCTTTGCAGCAATTCTTTAAGGACTGGCTTGGGACAGCAGGGTTTGGAAACAAAACTTAGTAGCATGGTAGATACTTAAAGCAAATACTTCAATAATTATCAGAAGGATACTTTCATCAGCTATTTAAGAAAACTGTTTAGGAATAGAAGATCCACTAGTTGTAAAGTTTGGAAGACATGATAGAAAATAGATTCCTGACTGTAATACTTGTTTCAGTAAACAGTTACCTTTAAATAGAAACCATGCCTGGACAAACATATTTTCCATTAATTCTTAATATTTCCACTAATACTTGTATAAAACAATTTTATAACTTTGCTCTTTTTTTAAAAGATTTTAAGCAGCATTTTAAGAATCTGAACAGCATTCAGGTTCAAACAAGCACATGTCCTCCTTGATCCCTTCTTTCTTAGCCAAAATGTAGCTTCAAGTTATGCACTGCAACAAGAGCTGCTCTATTCCAGGAACAATTTTAAGCATTAATAAAGAAAACCTATTTCAAAGTCAGCAATTTTCGCATCATTTAAACAGCATACTAATCTGGGATTTTAATATTTATACAGTAGGTTGAAATATCTCTTTTAAATAGTTACTTTCATGGGTGTGCCCTCTAAAATGATGCTGAAGTGTTTAGAAAGCCTGGACAAAGAGCAGTTGATTGAGTTCTCAGTCTTTTCTGGAAGTGCAGGGCACACTAGCAGGGCAACCTCTGTAGACAGAGAGAATTTGCCTTAACAAGAGAAATCTGGATGTGAAATGTAGAATGCCACAGCTGTCAGGAAACCCAAGCCCAAGCAGCTCTGGTATCATTAAATTTCATTTAATAACCTCTAGTACCTCAGTCACCGTCACAGGCAATGCCTAAAAAGCAAAGTGAACAAAATTTAAAATGTGTTAAAAAGAGGCTTTCACATATTTATATAAAATAAAATACAAATATCCTCATTACTGCTTGTTTTTTTACCTACACATACCCTATGCAAGTGGATTTATTTAATAGTAATGTGAAAAGCACAAGGAAAAATGGTAAAACTAGCGTGAGAAAAAAATCCAAAATGAGTATTTTGTCTACAAGCTTTGTCACAGATTCTCAAGTCATAGTAAATGTAGCTGTTTGCAATAATAGGGAAAGAAAATTTAACAATATGAAATTGAATTTACTGGCTCTTTAAGATAGCTTTGAAATGGCTGAGTATATTTTGTGTAAATATTCTGTATAAATATTTTAATGATGGTGTTCATGATAAAGATTTTTTTGTATCTGTGTGTACTAACAAATACCACTGCAATCTATGTGTGTTTATCACACAAGGAATAATCAAATAGCAAAAAAAAAAAAAAAAAAAAGTTANAAAAAAAAAAAAAAAAAAAAAAAAGTTACCAACCTTGAGATGGTTAAACATATAATAAAAAATACTTAGTTACAGTTTAGGCATTTTCATTATTTTTTTTCTCCCAGTGTTCTGCAAAAATATGTAATTTCAGATAGAGAGCAAGTGAGGGTCTGTATGTATCTGAAGTCAACAGCTGAGCATTTGCAGGGTGGAATTTCTGAGTTTGCATGCTAAATCAGTGCTGTTTTTCATCTTGCTGCACAACTCCCAAAAGAGAGGAGTTCCAGTGGATAGAGGACAGCATGTAGCTGTAGGATCCACTGAAATCTGCACAGAGCAACTGCATTGGAGATAAATCCTGGCCTCATTAAAGCCTGTGCTGAAATTCTCATGAACTTCAGCTCATTCACCATTTCAGGCAGAGACTGTAGAATTGTAATTTGAATTAAATCTAAGAGAAGTTGTTGCCCCAGGTGCCTGAACTGGGCACGTTTCTGTTTAGCAGCTGACAGATGAGCTTTGCCCGTTGTGACCACGCACGGCGTGTGGATAAATGAGCTCTGTTCCCTGGCCACGTCTGAGTTCAGTCAAGTCATTATTTACCCTCCAAATTAAAGAGGGAGTTTGTATGTACCAATCCCCAGGCTGCTTTAGAGAGAGCAGCGTATCTCTCATATGCATATCTCCTGCAGAATTTACATCTTGAACCCAAAGTTGTACTAGAATTAATGCGGAGACTGATTTGTTCCTGGTATAAACATCCAAGAGGACTATCAGTGTCTTCTCTTTGGCTTCAGTGATTTGCCATGTTTAAGCTATTCAAAAGCAATATTTACTCCATCTTTCTAGTTTCTCAGAGTAAATATAATCTGAAACATCTGGAAAATGCTTCTCTGCTAGTCATGCTGAAGTAATGCTCAGGGGGTTGTGAGCATTGCTTACTGGCTTGAGCAAGGCTTTGGATCCCTGTCCGCTGAGTTTGATAGAAAGCAAAATGTGACACATTTCACTTAACCCCACAGTCTCCAGACCAACACAGGGAGCACTTTGCAAAATGATTTGCACAAGGTTGGTGACTAAAGACATTGAGCTTTCACTGAAATGAGATTAGGCAAGCTCCAGAAATTGGATTCCTTTTTCCCCTTCCCTAGCAAACAGATCCTTTCACGTAAATCCGATTGAAACAGCCGTTCTAAAGCAACGTGGAAGTTCAAATCAGTGGCCAAGTTCCCAGTAACTAAACTGGAAGATACTGTGTGGTTGCCCAGCTTTCATTGTGTTCTAAGAGCGATCTCTCTTTTCCAAACGCAGCGCTAAGAACGGCAGGATTTCGAAACGGCAGTTTGGGAAGCCGGCCTAGCGCTCCTTTTAGAAGCAATGTTTATCAGCCAACTGAGATGGCAGTTGTGCTAAATGGTGGGACTGTAAGTATCAAAATGTGATGATTTAAGAAATCTTTGAAATGCACTGATATATACAACCATTGCTAATTGAAAAACCTGCTTTAGATTATTCACAGCAGGAGGAAAGCTATAAATGAAAATATAAGGCAGCAAGTATGCATGTAATGCTTCCCTTCCCTCTAGAAAATATGTAATTAACAAATATTTTGCATTTGTTTGCTTAGCTATTCACATTTTGCAGCACAGCTTCAGTGAACCAAGTTTTTTTGTGAAACAACATATTCAGTGGCCCTTTCAAATTAAATTTGTGTTAAGGTATTTAACATAACTAGTAAGTGACACCATTTCTAATCTGATTTTTTTCAACATGGTGTGAGTCACACAGATGTTTTCAGGCAATGCATTACTTTAAATAATTGTTACAGATAATGGTGGTGTCTCACATATATTCCATTTTCTTGTAAAATAAATGTCATTCTTTGTAACTTAAAGGTTTGTACATATTTTGAAAAGGGATTCATAAAAAAGGAATGGAGAATATTTTAATGTTAATAGCATCCATTTTCCTTCCTTAGACAATCGTTTGGCATGCCGTTCTTTGATAGACCTATATTTTTGCAGCCTGGTTGTTGTGAGATTTGTTTAGGGATGCCAAACAGACTTTACAAATGTTTTTCACATTATATCAAATTTTCACTTAAGACATTTCATACAGCAGGCATACTGTTGAAAAAGAAGAATTTTCATTCCCACATTATTCATGCATATCTACATGCTTCTTAAAAATCTACTCATGAGCCAGTTTGTACTCATGTGAGTTGGGTTTTCTTTCTTTTGAATCATGAGCTGATTCCATAACTCAACCTCTACATTTAAAACCAAATAATACGAAACTGATTGCAGGTCTGGTTTTGTTTTTAAGTAAGTAAAGTTTTGGCTTATTTTAGTGAACAGGAGAGACTAGATCCAAGAATTCTCCTGTGTGGTAAGACTGTGTGAAACACGTCAACTTGAGTGAAATGAAAAGGCTTGGCTTTCTCTCAGTAATGGATTGCCTCCTTCTGATGTTCTAATTAATCTCTGCCTGTTTTCTGATACTGGAATGTGCAGCTCAGGGAGAAGGCAGTTGAAGGAGCAGAGGCTTGAGAATTTGGGTTTTTTGTTTGTTTTGCTTGATTCTGAGTTAGGTACAAAGCTCATGTGTATATATAGTGACGGTTTTGCAGAGAGATAAATGAACTCTATGGGTGGAAGATGAGTTTCTGGTATCACTTTGCTGTAGAACTACCATCTGGAAAGCTGTTGTGTACGTGTAGTGATTTTTGAACAGTCTAGATCTCTCAGTTACGGGTTATTATCCTTATTTCCAGATACCAACTGCTCCGCCAAGTTACACTGGACGACACCTCTGGTGAAAGGCTGTAGGCTGTAGAGAATCAGAATCCTTGTTGCAGATGTTGTTCCCTGGCAGTGTGTCTTTGAGGGAAGGAATCCATAACAGTACTACCAGAACAAAGCAACAAAGCATCCAGGATCTTTCTAAATCCTACAGAGGATTTTGCCTAAATGTGAACACCGTTGAATGGAGAATTGCAAAAACAAAATTGTAAAACTGAAGCTGAATCTAATTTATAACAGAAGTAGGCACACCTTAAATTGGCAGAGGGGATATTGTATTCTGAAGTGTAAGATATTCTCTTGTCTGTAACTCGTGTGCCAGGCAAGCCTGGTCTTGGTGGTTGCCGGTTGCTTGCGAAATCCCCTCCTCTCACCTAAACTTAATTCACATTGCCACAAGAGATTGCCGCTATAGTGTGAAAACACGCGGCCTCTCTTTCCATTCTCCTCCTTTTGCTGTCATTCCCAGGCCATGAGAAGCCCGTTGGCTCCTTCCCTGTGCCGTGCAGCCCCGCAGCACCCTGTGTGTCACACAGCCCGTGCCCTGCGGTTCCATGATCTGCACCCAGGGGCTGGGCTGAGCCGGGCTGGACTGAGCCGGGCTGGACTGAGCTAGGCTGGGCTGAGCCGGGCTGGACTGAGCTAGGCTGGGCTGAGCTGGGCTGGACTGAGCTGGGCTGAGCCAGGCTGGATTGAGCCGGGCCAGACCGAGCCGGGCTGGGCTGAGCCGGGCTGGACTGAGGTGGGCTGGACTGAGCCGGGCTAGGCAGAGCCGGGCTGGACTAAGCTAGGCCGGGCTGGACTGAGCTGGACTGAACTGGGCCAGGCTGGGCTGAGCTGAGCTGGGCTGAGCCGGGCCGGGCCAGGCTGGGCTGAGCCAGGCTGGACTGAGCTAGGCTGGACTGAGCCAGGCTGGACTGAGCTGTGCTGAGCCGTGCCGGGGCAGGGGCGAGCCTGGCCCCAGGCTCGCTCGGAGCGGAGTGCTGAGAGCCCCCAGCCCCTGTTCGTACGAGTCCCCTCGACTGCAGGTGTTCGTGCATTTCAACGTGGTGGTGCATTTTAGTGCCTAGAGAGTAGAATCTCTGTGCTGGAGGTGGTTTGTTGTTGTTTTTGTTTATTTAAGGTGGTTTCTCCCTACTGCTCCCCTCCCCATCCATTTAATTGAGTTGATATAAGGCAGACTTCTCAAAGCTTTTCATCTTTGTTTTTCTCCGGGTTATTTAAATGGTTCCCATTGCCCATTTGTTGTGCCATGTTTTTTCATTATGTTCCAGCAATCATTCCTTTCTTTAACATGTAATGCATATCGGACATTGAAAACATCACTGTATCCTCACTGTTTGGCCAATGTTAATCTTAGCTTTCCTCAATACTAAAAGGTAATTGTTTTTACTTGAAGGCATAGGAAACATATTACAATTAAACTTTGCATACGCTGTAATAAAAATATATATTTTCAAACTAAAAAGAAAAAAATAAAATGTACAAATAACTGAATAGCTTAGTAGCTTCACAGAGAGAAGTTACTTGCTGTATACTGCAGAAGAAAGACAAGCTTTGTATTTTTCAAGAGTCTTCCTGATTCCTCATGTACCTCTATTTCTACTGAATTAGGAACCTAGTCCTGCAGACTTGTACTCCCACGAGTAGTCCCATGGACACCAGTAGGTCTACACACAGGTACAGAGGCTGCAAGACCAGTCCCTAAGTGTTGCACACAGATATATGTATATATATATATATGGAAAAAATATCTATTGCCATTCTTGCCATGATCATCTTATGGGGTTTTATTTCAAAGCCCTTCTCCTCCAGAAGCAATGTTTTTTCTGTCATGCATGAGTGAAGGAGTGTGTCAGCTCCCCCCTGCCCTCCCCTCCTCGAGGCAAAGGAAGCATGTGCTTGTTTTAGGGATCCTTTATTTCATTTTGTATGTAACTAGATGGCCGTAGTCACCAAGTAGGGTAGGGGTGGATATTGCATGCTATCCAGTGACTTAGAAATACATGAGCAGAGCTTTGATCAAACAAGAAAATATCTAAGATAATGATAGCCACCCAGGAGACACGTAATTTGGAACAATAAAAAAATTGTTATCATCGCTTGCCTGCAGAATTTTGCTTTTAAAAACCAGTTAGAAAAAAGTCCCTCATAAAACTCTTATCATAAAAACATATAAGATGACCATGGCATAAATGGTAGGACATCTTTCTTTTGAAAAGTTTATCATGCTACAACCAAGACTTATGAACTATAATACACATTTTACAGACCTTTGACAAAATCTATACAAGACATACTTATCTTTAGAAACTTTCTTTTTCTTTTTCTAGATGTGACTGAATTGATAAATAGAGTTCCCAATCCTGCTTCTGATGAAGTTGTTTGGAATTTCAGGGCTTATGCAAAGATATGGCCAGATCTTACAAACTGCTATTCACATGACTAGTCTCACTGGTTAGTCATGTGGACGATTCAGTGAATTAAAAATTAGCAGGATTGGGTTTAATGTGTGGTGGTGAAAGTGTGGCAATAGATTTAGGAGGGTCTTTATTTTCCAACTTTATACAATTAGTAATGAGCGACTTCTTTTTTTTTTGTATGTCACTAGTCTGTGATGTAAAATGCCCCAAAATAAAACTGTAATTGAAGAAAGGCACCTTTATGTTAACTTATATTTTTGTTAATAGTGTTTACTTTTGCCTTTTTTGAAAGCTTTCTAGAATGTAGAGCATCTGTGAACAACATGGATAAGTAAGTAAGCACAAGCCTTTCGCAGTTCTCCTAACTATAATTAGCTTTTATACTATAAAAGCTACTATGTTGTCCCTTGATAGTTATGTGATCATGGTGTTTCCATGCAGAAAACGAAACCACAAAGCACGTGACAAAAGCATCTACTACCAAAACAAGATTTGTAATTACTAGTTTTTGATCAATGGCAGGAAAAGAGGTCAAAGTCGTACAGATCCTGTCCTGCTTTCAGATGGGTTGAGGGTGTTTGACACTTGCCAGAAAATATGTAGCATCTTCAGAAGAACACTCTCAACACATCCAGCTGTTTCTATAAACAAGGCACACGGAATACTCTAGAATTAGCTGTTTCTGCTTTTAGTCTAAACTCAGGCATCTTGGTTGGCTTGGTTTGAGCTCGATGCCTTGGGTCTAACTAAAGGCCACACACACAAAAGGGAGCATTGTAGCTTTTATAATAAAACAATTGGATTATTCTACCAACTTACAGGATTACAAAGCAGGTGCTTTTTATTAATTGATGAGAGCTAAAGCTCATTTTTGATAGATAATATATATTTATTAAATGTATTAACGTGTGTTTTATAACGTACCCTTTTTTCCGCTGATTGTTGCATACTGGTATCTTATTAAGTACATCTTTAAAGGATTTTCAAGACAATCAATGTGTTACCATGATGACTGTACATAAGTATACAAAACTACAAAGGTTGTAAAGCATGGGCAAATGTTTTATTTTCAAAATGCTGTTCTTAACGAGAATAAAGGCTTTACTATTTACTTACAATGTTTGTGTCCACTTGGTTTTAAAATCCACGCAGATTTTTTGCATTGCAGTGAGGAGTGCTACAGAGAGAATTGCCTCTTGGTGCAGTTCCTCAATATAAGCAAAGTTAAACTGAAGGAACCACATTCCCCCGCCTTTGGCTGCATTCCCACACTTACCCTTAGCTTTGGCACCTACCAAACCCACATGAGCCAGTCAAGGAGCTCAGCAGCCAAATTTCTAACACAAAAGGGATTTTTTTTTTCCCCTGTCGGCTCAGCAGTTTCCTGTTCTGGTTCAATTGCTTGTGCTTGTGAAAATGAGGGGACAGGAGAATACAACTGGGCTTGAAGAGTGCAGGAGGAGAGGTTTTTCTTCAAATGGTTTGATATTTCCAGGTCTGGTGTAAGAACCATCACCACCAACCAGAAAAAAAACCCAAGGGGTGGATATTGGTGTAACAGTGAAGACAAAGTCTGTGCAAGTGATGGAAGAAATCCATGAGGAACCACAGCAAGTGCTGGAGACCACCCATGTTTTATTAGGTGTTCAGTCAAAACAACTACAATTACACCTTTGACTTCATGGAATCATTTGTAGTTCTGTTGCTATCATCTCTAATTGTGAAATTATAAAGGCATAGGATTAGGATTGTGCTTGACAGGGCCAAAAAAAAAATAATAAGAGCTCTTAGCAAGGGGCCCAGTCTGATTTTTACTGTGCTTGGACCTGATGTAAGTAAGGAGCCTGCATAAGAGTGCTGAAAATGCTGACACTGGGATCTTAATTCGACACTTTCTCAGCACATGTGCAAAGTGGTAACAAAAGGGCCTTTGACTTTTCTCCCCTGCAGAAATGCAGAGCAATCCCAGCTCTCACTGCCTTCCATTGGAATTGCAGGGGCACAGCATTTCTGCAAATTAAACTGTTCTGAACAGAGCCCAGATTTGTGTAAATTGTCACAGCTCTGCAGGAGTCACAGAAGTCCAGTTTATGATAAATGACGATTTAACACTTGCCTACATGTGGGTATAACCCCATTTAATTTCACCCAGAGTTTTATTCCTGTCAGAAAAGATTTTAAGTGAGCATTCAGGAACACAAGATAAACACAGATTCACCATTTTTGGCTAGATATGCACTATTCCATCTGTTTTAACAGAACTGTGCTCACTTAGACTGAGTTTTGTTTTGGCATTCTGGATCCTTACATAACCTGCCTTTGATTTACAATACCTCACATGTAAAATTTTAATGCTAAGAACGTTTCTAAATCAGTATCACAAAGATCATGAGCTCTGTGCTTTGGAATTTTAGTGAGGAAACTGAAATTGAGATGTTGAAGGATTTTGTGTACGTTAGTCCATCTCTTCTGATTTGCTTCCCACTGCAACCATACAAAAAAAAAATTAACAGGCACAGTAACAAAAAAGAAAACATCCATACTTCCACAGCAAATACTCTGTTGTTCAATAAATAAATAAAATTCCCCTGCCCAACCCAAAAAGTGTGTGTATTTCTTCCTTGCATGGCATTTTCTTCATATTTTGACACAGATTCAGCACTCAGATTCTTGCACACAGCTCTCTGTACCAGCTGTGGGAATTGTGGAGCTGAGGGCAGAGCTGTTTGCTAGTAAGAAGTCACTGAATTGTTAAAAAAAAAATTGAAAGCAGCTCTTTGAGGTTTTTGCTTTAAAGAATTTTCAATTAAAAGCCAGTGATGAAGTCATACAGCTCACCTAGCATATATTTTTGTCATTTAGGACAACAAACAAAGTCAATAAAGAATAGTTTTTCTATGTCTCAGTGGAAAGAAGAATGTTATCCATGTGATTGCAAGGGATCTGCCAAATGGGAAAAATCAGTCAAACAAAGAGCACAGGGTTGCTTGCTGGTGTAAACAATTCTAAATGAACAAAAGCTGTACATAAAAGTAAAAATGTTCCACCCCCTAGTGAAAGCTGTTCTCAAAGCTCTGTATTCTTTCAGAATGTTGTAATACAGATTAACCTAATGTTTTTCTTCTGCTGATAGAAGAGTCTGGTTCCTCATTTTACTTGTGTGATTTCAGCTATCTTATTCCAGTTTTGATATTTTAAAATTTTACAAACTGCCTTTCAACGTAATAAAATCTGCTTTGCTATTTCCTATACTTCAGAAGATGTGTCTGTACTAAACACATTTTACATCAAGCAAGTTTGTTGGGAGATTTCTATAGAAAAGCTATGCTAGAGGCAAAGAAAGCCAAATAAGCCCCAAAAAATCCCCTTTTGAACGTGCGGTTTCAGGAGAGGTTAGTTACCCTTCCAAGGCATGCAACTGAAAACCAGCAAACAAAATCCTCTGGGTACATACCAGGAATACTGGGCTGTGTGCTAATTTAAGGTGCTCAGTGTGCTCCTAGCTTGGAGAATCTCAGCTGATAGAAAGCATGCAAGAAAAGTGCTGCATGAGGAGGGCCACAGCAATCCCTTAAATCCCAAAATGAGACTCCAGCAGCAGGATAAACCCTGCTTTACAACAGTCTAGGCAATACATGCCCAGTGCCTCGATGGCACAAGACCTGGCTGGATTTTAGGGCTTCTGTTTGTACAGCTGTCAAGGAGAAAAATCAAGGGTGGATTTAATGTCCCATATGACTATGGATGTCCTGTATACAAAACACTGTCTATTGCATTGAATTTTATCTAATATTCTTTGATGTGATGAGGCTGACATTTTGCAAATTTTTAATAAAAATTGCAACATTCAGAAACCTCAGGGCTCACACACTTTCACGTTAAAATGAGCAGGTATTTTAGGTATCTGCTAGCAGTGCTTTTAGTCAGTAGTGTCCTTGTCTTATCATAACCTGTGTTACTTAAGCATAACAATTTCCAATCACATCATACCAAGCAGAAGCACAGGTTGTCAGCATAAATCTGGATTTCAGGCAGTTATTTAAATAGTTTTTGACATATACTTGCTTCCTATGCAGATAGAAAAGTAAGATGTCCTCAGGATTCAGATAAGCTGGAAAGATGGAGAAAGAAGCTTCCTGGCTACATTTTTTCACTGGAAATTTCCATTGGAGAAATGTATTTGTCAGGCTGTGACACCTCAAACTGAACCAGCTTGCTTAAAATATTTTGAAATGCCTAAGGAAGGTGTTTAGAACAACTTACACTACCTGATAACCCAGCCCATTTCTTTCAGACAGCACATATCTAAAGCAATGAACAGTGTAAATGTCAGCATCATCAACCTGACTTGCAGCTGTGCCATTCCTTATGTTGAATTTGAGCCATTTCAGTCCTAGAAGTCCTATCATTCTTCCAACAGAGTGAGAAACCCATTTCAGTTTTATTTTTAAAAGTAATAAAATCTGAACTTTAGCACACCATTGCCATTCCATCTCTCCGTGCCTGCAGTCACTGTGAGCAGTTCTGCAGGGCCAGCTCCTGCCACTGTGGGAATCACAGCTCTGATTCTGCTGCAGTGGAAACCGTTCCCTCTTCTCTGCTGAGATTTCCTGCATGCTGGGGAAAGGTGTATGGACATAACTGGGCAGAACAAACTGCCCCAGGATGCAATCCCCACACTGGGGATTGCAACTGTGCACTGCTGCCAGTCTCAGGGCAATGCCAAGAAAACCATTCTCACAGAAAGCTGGAATTCAGGAAAATCACAAGCGCTTTAAATCCCAAGATGTTTGTGTAGCTGAATGCATGAAAATTATCTACAGAGAATGCCTAATTAATGAGGTACAATATTAGAATTAAATAACACAATCATGCTTTTTGGCAGCATGATCATTATTTGGTATACTTTTAAAACATCAACTCCTGTCTGAAGTCCTGAGACACAGAGGAACTGAGGCCGTTAAATCCTGTAGCAGTGTAAGTTAAGAAAAAATAAAATCTCCCACACGTCACTTATTTCTTCTAGTACTGGTATTTCTACCTGAATAGATCATATGATTTCTCCTCTCAGAACAGCTGAATTTTTTAGCACTATGTTTCAGTCTCTTTACTGTATTTTTCAGACTTTTTATTCCTTACGCTTATGTTTTCATAGTGAGAAAACCTGATTAAACTTTGCTTCAGTCACATGCATGTTCTAAGTCATAGGACACTGTAGCCACCAATGCAATTATAAGCACTTAGTGGGACTGATGAATTTCTTTGGAGGTGAGCTGGGGGTGTTCTTGAGCAGCACAACTGTTAACTGCTATTTTTGACCTGCTATTCCTACTACAATCAAGTCATCTACAGCTTGGTCTGCCACGTTCCTGGGAATGCTCACTTGACATGGTTTATCGTGTCTGTGCTGCAATGCTGAGGCACAGGTGATGGCTAAAGGAAGAACTGGAATGTATCTGCATTTAGTGTTCATTAGCTCCTGGGAAGGGAAAATTCAAAAAGCTGCAAAACTTGGAGCTTTTGTCCTATTTATGTAAGCATTAAAAGCAAACATCCTTATCATCAAATTTGGGTGGCAGACATAATTTTCCCTCATCTTAATGTACAAGACTGATGTTCTGGTTTGACACTTGGTTGTTTCAGCATAGCAGTGAATAAACTATGACCTACTTTGTGCACTACTGTAGAACACAACTGCCTTGTGACAGTAGCTTAGGAAAGGTTTGTGCTCCCACACTCTTTATAGAGTGCCCTTGTTCTTCACAGAATTCTATGAACTAGAATTTAGTCATTTAAACAGTTGAAAACAGCAATGAAAAATACTATAGACTCAGACTATAAGAAGATGAAAATCCATGAAAGAAAGTCTATTGGAGTAACTTATTAGCAGGGGCTTAGATTAAAATATATATATAGAAAGGAGTTTTACCCTAGCCTCCCAATGAAATGCCAAAGAAGCCTGAACATGAAATTGGAGCCACCAGCAATCTTGCTGAAATAAGACCTGACTTTTAAAGAGACAGTTTTTTTATAAAGTGTTTGTAATTTTAACCTCTTACTATTGGAAGTCTGCCTGTGTACAATTATTATTGAAAACTTTCACTCCAGGAAATACTCAGTCACTAGTGATAGGAAAATGATCTATTGAATACTGATATATTAACCAGACAAATAATAAAATGGAAATTATACCTACCCATAGATACTCCTGCAAGTCATGAATCTTAAAATGAACCATTAGAGGATCACTCAGCAGAAGAGGTTTCTGCAAAATGGATTTTTTTAAAGTGACAGGGCAAACCTAATTCTCCAAATCAGGAGCAGAGTTTGTCAAATGCTTAGTCTTGTTTTCATGACTGTAGAGGGTAAAAAGTTTCAGGGCATTTTTTAATTCACTTAGGATCAGATCAGCAAA
>PYHW01009720.1:2127806-2138091 GCA_013186435.1 Turdus rufiventris | reverse complement strand
GTTACAGCCCAAGCTAGGAGGCTTGACAGCTTACATTTTGCTTTCACTTAATTTCATTCATATTAGTCTCTGCCCTAGTAAGCTTCCTATCCTCTCTGATGTCTTTCTCTTAGGGCTTGTATTCACTGCAGGAGCATTTCAGCTTAGAGCACAGCCTTACCTCTTATCTAATGCTACACTGACTCCACTGTTTTAGTCTGTGTACTCAGCTAAATTGGTCTCATCATCATGTCAGCTGAGTTTTTGGCCTACATTTATTTTAATGTGAAGTAAAACCTTGCTCTGTTTGCAAAAGTCGAAATAAGGCAAAAATAAAAAGCAGTCTCTCCATTGAGCTAAACTGCCTTAGTTCTGTGTACGTTAATTAGCATTTCTCCTGCTCAGGGGAAATCATAAGTGCTGGACAAGCAAGGCTCCCTGAGATAACAGCTTCTTATAATCAGGCTTAAAAATCTGAAGTTGGACTGTGCTGGTTTCCCTGATAGGCTTTCATCCTCTGTTCTATTTTAGATGTTTTTGAAAACCAAAACTAAGGGAAAATCACAGGAAGACCTACATACTTTACAGCAGTTATATCAAAGACACTGAGCTTTCTCTAAGAATAAGTACATCTCCAAAGAACAACTTGAGATTTCTCCTAGCCTGCAAGGTCAACTCTAGCATTTCTTTGCTTTCATTTTAATTTTGCTTTCATTATATGTAGATATTTAATAATTTTTAAATTATAAAATTTTCTATTTTATAATCCAACACTAAAACTGAGAAAGCAATATAAAAAATAAAACAAGAGCAGGATTTAATTTTTAGTATGACAGCCACTGGCAGATATCAATCCTTTCAATGGCACAGCTTTAAAGAGCAGATGTCATGCCAGGTCCAGTTTGGTCTAAGGGAATAAATGGAGAATATATACAATTGTCTGCAGGTCAAATAAAAATAGACTCTGAGCAGAGGAAATCAGCCCTCAGCAGTGAATGAGGGAAAGAGGAGTCTGTCATTTGTGGCAGAAGACAGCTGTATGCCTCCAAGATGCAAAGTGACAGTGCCATGTACACTAACTGCATTCTGCTTTGGTCCTTGATTATGCACCAACATAAAAGCCACACATGAAACAGTGATATCTATTTAGATATATATATATTGTTTAACAGAAGTTGCAACTGTAAAAAAAATCAGAAAAATTATTTTTCTTAAGTATTTTATTTTACCAAATCTGCATAAAGCAGACAGACCACCCAGAAACATGTTTCTTGCTTTCTGAGCAAACTTGTGCAGATCTTGATTCTGTGAGATATTCACTTCTTATATGACATTATGCAAGTGGAATTTCACACCCAGAAGATACAAACCAGGCTTTCATTAAATAAATGTAGGAGGCATTGAAAAAGGTTCTTAATGAAGACATGTATCTAATTTGCTCATGAACAGAAGATGAGGTTCTCAATGAATTCTGAAAAAGGGAGGAAAAGACTCCCTCCATTGTCTTGTCTCCAAAACAGAATAAAATAATCTTTGAGGGTTCACAGTCACAATGATAGGCACTGATTTCAGGAAGTATTTCCACACAGTAATGCCCAGAAACTCTAACTGTCTTCACATTCTTTCTTACAAATAAGCCCGATTCCTTACTTGGAAACAGAATATAAGAAAAAATGTAATCAAGAAAATATTCAGTGTATATAATTCAGGGTTTTGTAATAGCTCCTGCTGTTCCAATCTGTTCCCTAACAGGAGCAGACAAGGCTCACATTTAACCAGCAGCCTTGGAGCCAGGAGCCTGCAGGGAGCACAGTGCCTGGGGCTCAGGTGTGCAGGTGAGAGTGCAGGTGCACTCACAGAACGGCCTGGGCTTCTCTCTGCTTCTCTAGAAATATTGAAGCAATCCTACTGGAAAGGATGAGGACTCCTAAGTTTCAACACAAATGCCACAGCCACATTCGCTTCACTTTGTGATGATGATTGTTCTTGAATATTTAGATGATGTATGAACACAGGCAATGACAGAGTCACTGAAAAGAATATAATCTAAAAGAACAGCCCACAGAATAGGGGTAAATATGAGACATGCAAGTAAATGATCATGGTGATCTGCATAACTCTAAAAAAGGATTCTGAGAAAGTCTTTGTTTTGGGAAATACTCAAAAAAAAATCCCATGCTGGTCTGAACAACGAAAAAATCTCTGCTGGAAATTTCTCAAAGTAGCTATCTTTCATATTTGCAGTATTTCTTATTCCTAATCATAGAATTTAGCAACACTACAGCAACAGCTGCTTTCTTTAGGTCTTTCATCTTACATGCCTATCCAGATCTCCAAAAGTGTGCAATAATGAAAAAATATTGTTTTGATTCAAAATAAATGTCTCAAAAATATCTGCTTATAAATACTACTAAGGTCATTTACCCAAAAAGCAAGAAAATAGTGGTTCATAAGCAATCGGACACTGAAGGACTGATTAATCTGACCTGGTATTTAAAATCAATTACCTATATTGATCAAATATTACACAGGCACTGTATGAGCCTCTCAGATTTCCAGGGAAATATTCCTACAGACACTTGACAAAAATACCCTTGGAACATTTTCACAGGTCAAACAGAGTGTGAACTGAGACCTTTCTTTGTAACTTTTCAGAATTAATACAACTCTTCCATAGTCAGAAAGAAATTCCTAATCACTAGTTTTCAGTCTAAATCCCCTAGAATAAGATTCTTACTATTTGTGAAAAAAAAAAATCCTTACAAGAAAACATTTTGGTGCATTATATGGAGAGTACATTTTTGAAGGATTGTAAATGTAGGAATAACCAGATTTAAACTTCTTAAAAGAGGAACTGCAACCAAGTAGACAAAGTGTGACTAGTTAGCAGGAGTCTAAACTCTTCTTCTCTAACATCTTTTCCAAATAAAATCTCCTTTTTACTGTCAATAGTGAATTGAATTTAAAAATGTTATAAATACATTTGAGAGTGTTATCAAAGTGACCACAGTGATAATATGAATTTAACTGCTAAACACATACCAACTATTTATATACTTGCTTATCTATTTATAATGAAGAAAAGACATGATAAAAAGACAAGACAGTGTGGAACTAATACAAGAAAGTTGTTATGTGGGGAGGCAGAGTCATGTAACCAACAGGAGACTGAGGCAGAACAAGTGATTTGTAACAGGAATGTCAGAGGTATTAGAGGAAGCACAGCAAGAAGTCTTCGCAATGAGAACATGCCAAAAAATAGCAGAGCAAGAGTCTTTTGTCTTCAGTTCTGTCTGAAAATCCCAATGGATTTCTTGCCTCAATTCTCTCTCCTGGGGAGGCCATGCCCATTTTAATGCTCCAGCTCAGCTCTCCTGTGCTTGCACACTGCTGGGTATTTTGGAAGTCACAGAGCATTGCCTCAGCTCTCTCTCTCACAGGACCAATATTTATGTAGTCTGTGAGAGTGTTTGTGGGCCTGGACTGAAGGAAACCAAACATGGACCTATTCCAAAGGCCACTCATGGCAATGGGAAATTTTCCATCTATGTTTGTGTACTTTAGGTCAGACTTTGTGTGCTGAAAACATGAAAAACTCCCCTTAGTGCTCCAACAGCAACATTAGGAAGATGTCTCAAAGCACTAATAAGTTTTCAGTTTTCCTATTGCCATTTTGACAATCCTTACATAAATGAAAACATTTTTAATGCATCAGATATTACAGCCATAAAACCTTCAGCCCCATAAAGCACCATTACAAAATACAAATATTTTACACAGAAAACTTCTGCAGACTTTCAACACACAGTTTTTAAATAACAAAAATTCTCCTTTGTTAAATTGAATTCTGCCACGTTACTTGAATGGCAATTTTTACTTGGAAATACACAGAATAGCATCCACTGAGATGTGTTTGTTGGACATTCCATTATTACAATAAAATATTATTTAAAGCTCAAATTATTTAAAAAATGAAAGAAGAAAATATAAGGCAAATCAAGCATACTCCAAACATGGCTGGTTTAGACACAAACCAATGAAATATGGCAGTGTGCAGAAAGCACAGCCTGTAGAAACTGAGCATATTATGGAAAGAAAAAAAATCAGTCACCCGTGCAAAATTACCCCTATTGGCCATCTGAGAGCTGACAATGAAGTCAACTGTAAAGGCAGCTGAGGCCAGCAGACTTCACCCAATTAAAATATCTGGGGGAGGGAGAAAAATATAATCAATGTATATATATGCATATACAGATATTTGGCAAAAAGCCACTACTCAGAATTTAGTAACCATTTATATCTTAGCTGCCCATTTCAGTAAAGTTATTTTCTCTGTGTCTGTACACTTGATTTGGTGCATACACATAAATTAAACCAGGAAATGTGTCCTTCTGAACTAGGTAGCAAGTAAATATCTCTAATAAAAGAGAAAATGCTGATTTAAAAAAATCTTGTGAATTATTTTTTATTTGAACTTCTAAAGCCAGGAAATACTTATGCTTGTTCCTAACATAGGTGCATATACCATACACCAGTCTCACTGGATGTAAGGGCAGGGTTATGGTGAACAATGCTGTCATACTGTTAAATTTACATGACAGACTTTTGTGATATCACTGTTTTTCAGGGAGCAGTGTTTTAGCAGTTTCTTCATACTTCTTTCATTTATAAGCTAAAGAAGGTTGGGAAATTATGCTGCCATGTTACTCAGACTATCTATGGCAGAAAAGTAACATTTCAGAGGGATCAGAGCACAATCAGAGCTCACTTCCCAATTCAGTACACAGAGCTTGCTTACTTGCACCTGAGCTTCAGTGCTGTTCAGCCAGAAACACCACTGGAAAATGCTGATAAAAGGCAACTGTGGTGCTCATTAGCACATTTCTAGGATTACCAAACATTCCCAGCTCTAATTCTATTTGCTTTACTTGCTTCTATCAGCAGCCTGGAATGGAGGGACAGGTACCTCAGTTTGTGTCTCAGCAATACCCAACAAACAGACACTGTTTTTGTGTTCAAACTCTGCTTTGCTGCCCTCCGGAAGGTGCAGCTGCTCTTTAAGGCTGATATGATATGGAGATTACCAGCCAGCACTGAAGCTGCTCCTTCTACTGCTTTTGAAATCTGCTGGAGGAATTGAAAATCCCCAAGGGATGTCAGTGCTACTGGTGACATACAGAACTCAGTGCAAGACAAGGTACCTATACTGTCACAGCAATTCTTACACGAAAGCCGGAAACAAATTCAAATTTTACAAGATCCTTCACCTACAATTACTAGGTTTTGAAGGTACAAGGTTTGCATTTAAAATTCTGCAAACTGATGCAGCATTTAGGTCTCCTTATGAGAGAAAAGTAGGCTGCAAGATCTCATTTAGAAACGCATTGCACAGAAAGTGAAGCTCATAAGACTGTGGCTTTGACTATTCTTTAAAAAAAAACATCCAGCTTCAAAGAAGAAACTGGAGGCACTGGAGGAGAGCCAAAAAAGTCTTACTCAAGTATGGAATATATTAAAAAAAGCTGGATCTCAGAACAAAAATAATATTCCTCTGGGGATTTTTTTTTTATTTTGGTGATTCTTGTTGGGGTTTTTTTAAGCCTTAAGATTGCTCGGCACTGATATACCCATCTAAGCAGCTGGGATAAGGATGTTTCCCATCAACATTTGACCAGCACTTTTTAGTTTATTGTCTCTTATATATTCTTAATCCTGTTAAAAAAATGAAAACTCCTTTAAAAATAGAAATGGAAATTACAATAAAAAGCATAGAATCAATTACATTTTAAGTGTGATAGCTGGAAGGATATAATAATTAACTATTTATAACATGTCCAAGACAAAATAATAAATTCTCTTAGTTTTATTCTTATTTAATATTGCAGCCTTTCACTTTGCTCCAATAATATTTATTTCAGAAGCAGAATTTTTAAAATTTGTAATTTTAGGATAAGCTCACTAAAAGCAGTTTTTAAATAATTATTTTAATAATTATTATTTTAAGGGCCTACTAGTTTAGAGGATTTAAGATGAAGTGTATCAGCTGAAGTAGGATTCTGACACTTCAGTGTCCTTGCGGAGCTGTCACTGTGTTATTTAGGAGCAGCACTACCAACAGAAGCTATGAGTCATTCAGGCTGTGATTCCACAGTGTATTTCTCCTGTTGGCAAAGCTGACTTAAGTAGTTCCTACCATCACCTCTCTATCTTAGCAGCTCATTTGTTTTATTCACCTTGCCCTGAGCCCTTCATTTCAATCCTTTGTGCCAATACATAGGTTTGCCACTCTCCAAGGTGAAGCAGAGTGGAGAAATGATCTGTTTTAAATAGCTGTACAAACCTTTCTCACGCATTTTGGCTGAGAGATTCCTAACTCAGAGTAGCCCTGATCAGAATAATCCAGCACCCTACCAAACAGACAAGGCGCCTACAAGCAGGTTGGGTGAAGAACAGGAGAGAGCAGAGAATGTTTTTGTCATCTTGGAGATTTTTCTTTGGTACAAACATCCATCCTCACAAACCTGTGCTATGAAAACTGCCTAACTGGCCAAGGGCTCTTCTGTGTGCTTCAGAAATGGCTACAACAACCAGGCTGCAGCTCAGGCTCACCTTACAAAGGACTAAAGCCCAGCCTTCAATGGGCATCTTGTTGGCAAGAACTGTGTTTGGCAGAGAACAGCTGTGTCCCAGCAGAGCAGGACAGCAACTGAAGGTAGCAGAGTTGAGATGAGATGGGTCATTCTCCAAAGGGGTCCTGTACTGCAGAAATGTCCTACACAACTCTCTGGCCACATGAGCACCTCTCAGGGAATCCAAGTTAACTCTTCTGACACCGTTATCAGCTCATCCACCTGTGATAAGGAGCTTTCCTCTTGCTCCACTGGTGTCTCAAGGTTCCAAGTGTCATATGTCAAGAATTCAAAAAAGCTCCTTTTCCACTTGCATTGTGTAACAAAGTAAATGGATCTACAAAGATTCCAGTTAAGTTTTCAAATTGAAAATTTTCTTTAAAATCTGACCTCTGTTAGTTTCTTATTCCCTCACTGTGGCCTAATCCTTTGCTCTTCTCACACAGCAGGTATATTTTTAAGTAAATGTAGTCTCAAGGACAGTAGCATTTCTCTCAAAACTATCATGCTGCTTGGTTCCACAGAAATACAAGAAATATATGATTGAGGCTGCCAAAAACAAGTGCTCATTTCTCAAAGTCATAAATGTGCACAGAAATGCATCCTGACACAGGATTGTCACAGGTATTTTGAAAGCAGCTGCTTACAGTTAGAGAAGAATTTCTTGACTATACTCTCAAAGATTTCCATAGGAGGAAGCAGCACTGAAAACATTCCTTTATTCCTCAGTACAGAGATGTTTGTAATACTACCAGACTGTTCAAACGTCCCGCATTCTACAATTAAAACGTTTAGGAAATTGAAATTAATTTATCTGTGAACAATTCTGGTACAAAATATCTCGTGAGTAATACACTAGCCAGTTAGAAACTGTCACACAGTTTTGTTGCACACAGTAAAGGGCAATTTGAGGGCAAAGTTCAACACATTGATGCTCTATTACTTTTATGGGACAGCAGGGGCAAAAGAAAAAAAGGAGAAAAGATTATTTTGAGTACTACGATATCTTACCGGTCCTTTAGCCAGTCCTTGACAAAAGGAATGGAAAACAATTCTGTGAATGACTCATCTTTCCTCTTTGGATTCTTGCTAAAGAAAAAGGAAAACAACTCGTATTAATTTAAACTTCAGCTATTCAATTTGCAAATTAGTGCCTTGGAATCACTGAACATACTTAGTAGCAAAAAATATGATTAACTTACTTGTATAACCACTCAGTTAGGAAATCAGAGGGAATAAATTTGGTTCTTTTTCCCTAAAGATAGAAGATAGTTTCAAATTATTTATTATCTTTGGATTGGTCATATGTTTAAGCTAAATTGACTGCTTTTATTAAATAAAATATACAGTACATTACTCTGTCTACTCTTTATTGCTACTGCCAACAGTCAGGGGCTCAGCCAAAATTTTAGAAATTTTGTGGAATGATTTCAAGACAAACTATGAATGAGAAAATTCTACATACATTATCTTGATATTTGCTGCAGTATATCTAGAACAAAGAATCTCTGAATGGTGTTCTAAGTGGCAATGTCATTGTGAAGAAATTAACACAACTCATTCATACATGAAAATATGTTGTCAATTCCTTGCCATTTTGTTTAAAGATCTATTATCATACTCAAAATACTTCATGTCTTCCAAAACACAAAAGGGACATTGTTTGGATCTAGTTTCCTCCTGCATGGAACCATCCTGAAGATGTTGTGAATACACAGGCAGAGTATTGTACAGCTGCTCTGACCAAACCATCTGCTGGGTGGGCCAGAAAGGAAGGCAAAACCAAAGGAAGCCTTTTGTCTGTCCACAGCCACAGAAACCATGGACATTACAGAGAACCAGGTAAGAAGTTCAAAACCTGGAGCTTCAGAGCAAAATATTTGTGCCCTTTGCTCCCAGCTCTCAGTCTTAACCAACAAAGAGGATTTTGCAAAATGTTTTGCAGCAGGTTATCCTTAGGGACTTGTACAGCCAGCACCACAGCCAGCCAGCCAGCCTGAATTTTGATAAGGCCAGAATGGGTTAGGAAATCCTTTTTTTTTTTTAAGGATTTCCCCTCCACATTCCATCTTGACAGACTGAATGTATAAATGAGTACAGGTGCTCATTCTGCTTATCACAAACCACAGTAACCCTAATGTGGAGACTAGAACATGGAGTTCTGGTTGGAATAACAGAAGAGCTTGATCAGTGTCTTCAGAATCCCTCTGACATGAGATGTTCTGGATGCACACAATCACAGTGAACCCCAAAAGACATTGAGCCCCTGCAGCCCTGGGGCACCAAGTGCTTCATCACAAGAGCAGCCACTGAACTAAAAGAGAGCTGAGCTCCCATCCCAACACTTACACTGCCAAACAGAAGATTCAGCTCTAATAATTGCTTCTTAGGAAAACAATTCACACTGGTCAAATGCTTATGTGAGACTGCTTAATATCACAAAAGAGGCTGAAGTCTTGATTAAAATGTAAAAAGCTAAGATACTACTACCACTTGCTAAGGAAAATACAATAAACATGTAATGTATGAAAAATGACTTTATTCTATGCATTATCCTCAGATGTGAACAGAGAGGCAGGAAAAAGTGCTCTACAGAGCATCATTCTTTCAGTTCATGGTATATGTCATAATTTGGGGTCAGCCACAGGTGAAGTGGAAGAGGAGCCTTGTGTGAGGTGCTGACTGCTCAGGGAAGAGCACAGGGCAGTCATGTAGCTGGGGATGACAAGTGTGAAGTTCAGTGCTGGACTGCAGGGCACTCCTACGGGATACCCAGGAAAGTATTTGTAATTTTCTAAGAGAATCTCACCCTTGGTAGAAATACTGAATCCAACACATGGTGGGGGAAAAAAAAGGCAGAACAGAAGATGAGATCATCATAAAAGAATTATTAATCCTGAGCCATACATGCCTTGATCTGTTTTGTCACAACCAGAGCTTTGGAGTTCAGGAAGGGCTCTGTTAAGGGCTGGGCTGAGAAGAAACAAAGCTCCTCCTGCCATTTTCACACTTATGCTAATACCAAATGCTGATCCAAGAAACCAAACACCTAAACTTCTAGAGACCAATGCCTTCACTGCAGAGCTTCCTGCGAGTCACTCTGGATGTTAAATGGACAAATCTTGACTTGCACAGAATCAATCCATAAGCAGAGTCTGAACATGACTGTACAGCTACTCTCAATCACAGGATGAAAATGGGTCCCATTTCAGAGAATAAATTCTACACTTTGACAACAAAATTAAATTTAATCTAGCAGTTGTAATTTAATCTGTTTTAAGTAAATTGCTTTTCATTTGCAATGGGAAAAAATTATCAGAACAGGGTTGTCAAAACAGCCATCATCAAAGGAATCAAGTTCATCGTTTTTATCCTTGTTAGAGGCAGTGAACTTAGCAGAGAGGAATTCAATCAAGCTGAATATTTTTTTTTACTTTTTTGCCAGGAAATAGTTTATTTTGCTAGTGAATTAAATCATTAGTTGCACAGCAGTCAACATTTATAAAGGGAAAAAGTTACATAAATTGACCTGCCTTTGACACATTCCTCCTATGCTGCATGAATCCGGATAAAAAACAGGAAATATCTTTACAATATGCATTGTTAACCTGCAGATGTGTTTATAAACTGTTTATCTTCAGATTTCATTTTCCATTTTTCAGTTTAAATATGATGTG
>PYHW01009720.1:2097513-2121274 GCA_013186435.1 Turdus rufiventris | reverse complement strand
TGTTTGTTTGTGTACACACTGACATGTTTTGCTGTTTCAGAAAGATTTTTACAGGGTAGGTATTTCTGTGAAAATGTTATCTTCTGCTGCTGTGAAAAATAGAACCTTGCAAATTAACTAGGGCAAGGTACACTAAACAACATGATAAAATTTATCAGCCCACTAAACATTTTCTGTATGCATTTCTGTGTCAGTATTTTCTGGTTCCCCATCGTGGAAAGCAGACTGAAGTTAGAAAGTGTTGGGGACAATGGGAGATAAGGAATGATTTCAGAATAAGGAAGACCAAGTAGATTAAGACTTGCATCATCTCTTTGAAGCAGTTCACTAACATCTTCATTTCCTTTTTTAGAATGACAATAAAGAAAAAGAGAAAAGAATATCATGAGGAGCCTGTACAGAAAAAGGTGAAGACTGTCATTAAAATTGAGGAAGATGTTCAAACTGGCATTAAAAGTGAGGACAGTGGCCATCACAAGAAAAAGAAAAGGAAAAAGGAAAATTTAAAAGATGAATGTTTACACATAATGCAACCAAAGAATAGTAAGAAAAACAGGAAGAAGAAAGTTGGCTCTGAATTACTCAGAGAAGCTCATTTAGAAAGCTTTGTGAATATGAAAGGTCATCTGGATTTACAACTTCAAGAAGAATCAGAGGAACAAATTAAAATGCTCAAAAAGAAGAAAAAAAAAGTCCACTGTCATTTCTCCTTGGAGAATAATGACAGTAGTGACGTGGAGCTTTCAAATCATCGCACAGATGGTGCTAGGAAAAAGGAATTATCTTTAAAAAGAAAGAGAAAGAATACTGCTTTGGATATGGAATTGGATGGTGAGGTAACAAAGAAAAAAAAGAAGAAAGGCAGATTTTCATTAGAGGACATCCAGGACAGTGAACAAAAGCAATCTGCAAAAGTTTGTAAAAACACCCACCAATACATTTCACAAGAAGCAGATTTTATGGGTAAAAACTATGTCACAAATAGTGCCCAGGATGGTGGGGAAAGCTGTGTGAAAAGAAAGAAGAAGAAGAAAAAGAAAGAGAAGTCTGACAGCTTTTTAGCACTGGCAGATAATGAGTACAACATACATCGAGCTCCTGGTAGCTCCACTGCATTAAGTGACTTCAGAAAAAGGAAGAAGGATAATTCCTGGGAATTTACATTGACAAACACAGAGGAAGAGGACAAAATTAAGAACACCAAGGAGAGGAAGAAGAAGAAGAAGAAAATAAAAGAAATTTCTTCCTCAGCTTGTGAAGAAGATACGCCAGACTTCAGTCACAGCATTCCTGATAAGCATCTCCCAGCACAGCAGGAGGCTGAGCTTGAGCAAGAGGAGCTGTCTGGAAAGAAACAAAGCAAGAATTTCAAGGATAATCATGAAGTCAGTAAGAAGAAAAAGAAGAAGATTAAGAAGGAGGAGGAAACAGCATATTCAGAAGTTTCTTTAAACAATGACACTGCCTCTAAAAGCCATAAAATCCTACTGGAAAGCAATGAAAAGGACAAAGTGAGTGAACTGGAGCGAGCTCAGTGTGTTACAGGGGATGCTGCAGATGGGGCATCATGCCATAGCAATCCTGTACTGTGTGACAGAAAAAGGAAAAAAGGGAAAAAGGTACCACCACAGGACGTGGCTGAAGAACCAGGTTCAAAAGCAGGTCCAAAGAAGATCAAGACAGAATCACCATGGAATGAGTCACTGGTAAGTGTGGAGAGGAGGAGGGCAGCTTTGCACCCTCCTGCCAAGCAACTGAAAGCCTTTTGGGATTTGCTTTTTGCTTTGCCTGGTCACAGCAAAAGTCAGTGAGGGGAAGCAGGAACAGCTGATCTATTCCAGCATGTCACAGTTCACAGGACCACAGAATATTCTGAGCTGGAAGGGACCCACAAGGATCAAGTGCAGCTGTTAAATGCAGGCTCAGAGAGGGATCAAAGGTGCAGCACTGGCAGCACTGGAGTGTTTCAGCTGGGAAAATGGAAATATTAGCCCAAAAGGAAAGTGGGTTTGTACAGTCATAAGCGTTCATTGCTTTTAGCAAAGTGGCAAAACTCTTGATAAAACAGGAGTTTAATACCAGGTCATTACCCTGGCAGCATCATTTCATCTGTTTATTATTAGACTTTCCTCAAGCTTTGCTGCTCTCAGTGCTGGAATTATGTAATGTTAGAAACAAAGGGGAAAGTTAGCCAAAACCTATTCTGCCAATTCCACCTAAACTTCAGAGAAAATCCGAGGAATCCTAAGTGTAGACTGGGCCAAGAGCATTGAAAGTCAAATTCTGATAGAAAAATACTAAAGACCTGAACCCACAGCTTTAATTAAAACACTAAATCTATGCAAGAAAAGAAATAGAATAAGAAAAGAACTGTGTAAATTGTAACTGAGGGTAACAGGGATCACATCCTGACTGACTGGTGAAGGAAATCCCATTCCAGTCTTGCAGTACTTGCCACTTGTGAGGTAAATGAATATGGGGAGGAACTGATGAAATACTTGAAATACAGAAGTGTTTTCTTTATCTGATCAAAGTAATGTTTTAAAGCTAAGGGTGCCAAACGTTAGCACCCACATGCCCAACTTCTGTTGTTATCTCTGGGAGTTGAGCTTTGAGATGCTCAGAAAATCAGTGGGTATCTCTGTGTATTGTTAGCTGCTTAAACTTAACTTTGAAAACAGCACATTGCAAGCCACTGGGAGGTTGTTTTTATTTCTGTAGGTAATGGGAAGCTGCACTCCAGTTGCTTTCTATCAATAATTTTGAATGCTTGGCTTATTTAAATGTCAAACACTAGTGAAGAAGGTATCACTGAAGATTTTTGTAAGCTAAGGGTAGAGCAGACCATAATGTGAGCTATTTCATGGTGTGCTTTGCTTTGTCATGCACTCCGATGCAGTTTCATCAAGTTCTGTGGAAATCTGGCAGCTGCCTGGTGTCTAGTGCTAATAATTCAATATAGATTCATGGGCAGACCCAGATACAGGCTTTTTTTCACAGGGGAATAAGGGGAGTGTGTATGCTTATCAGTCATGAGGTGAGCAGATGTTTGGGGCTTTCAAGTTGGATTTCTCCTTTTGACCTTTCAAAAGGACAAGGTGGTTTTATTGCTGGATATATTTTCTAGTTAAATTGACATTGCATTTTTGAGGTTGTTGGACGTTATTTGGATTTTGCAGCTGCATACATTATGTAGAGGCAAGATAAGCCCTACAATTGTGTGTAAACTTTCATGACCAGTTAGTGTGGAAGCCACAGCAAATACCTTGCAAACTGTTGGAGTAGGGTGATGCATGTTTTGTTCTTCTTTCTCATAGGCAGCTCCTTTAATAATAAAAAACTATTCAAAAGAAAATTGGAAGATCGAGAAGTGTGGGTTAATCAGTTCTAGCTAGTTCTAGTTCCTGGAAGGCCAAAAGACACTGCACTAATAAATGGCTGATAATGTGGCCTTGCATTTAACTGTGCCATAGTCCTGAAATGTTTTAATCTACAGTATGTCACACACTCTGCATGCCTTGAAAAATCCTCTGTTGGGCTTGCCCTGCAAGTAAAAGAGCAAATTTTAAAGACAGTGATTGGTGTTTTTCTCACTGCATGCTGTTGCAGTGAATCTGGGCAGAGTGAGAGCTCAGTTTACTGTTTTGATGTTGTTTGCCAGCAGACAGGATAACCCTACCACTCCTTTTCCATGCAGTTGGAGGAAGCTTGGCACACCTCCATGGGGTAGTTTTTTCCACTCTGTAGCCCTCCACAGGTCAGCACCGTGCTGGGAATTAGCAGGGATGGGGCTGCTCCCTCCTTCCAGCTAAAAAGAAAAAAATATGCTGCAGTTGTTTGCAGAATCCTGTCAGGACAGTTTACCTGCTTGTTTTAATAGATCTGAAAAGACAGTACCAGGCCATCTAGAAGTAAATTGGGGGTTGTTTTTGGTTTCTTCTTTTCATCCTGAGCTCTCCTTCCTGCAGACAGTGTTCTCACATTTTTAATAGTGCATGTACTTGTGTGTGTGTGAAATTAGTGTATAAAAGGTAGCTCTGGAAAATGAGGTAAATCACTGATTGCTTTTAATATAACTAAAGCCTCCAAAAAGTAACAGCAGGTTCTGCTGACAGAAGTGCGTTACAAATCTTTTCCTTGTCGTTTCCTTGGCTGTTTCATGTGTGGTTTATTACTTTTGCTGTACCAATAGATCTTCCTTTGGCCACTTTTTCCAGGCTGGTCTAAAGCTTATGGCACTTATTTACCAGCACCCTGGACTTACTACTTACCCTGTTATATTGGATGCCCAAAAAGCTTCTCCTAATTAGAAATTTGGAAGAGGAAGGCTGGGGACAGTGATTTAGGCATGCACTGTGAGCAGAAGCTGCAGAAGGGCTACACTTTGTGGAAGTGGGGACCATCATCCACCAGGGAGCACAGTGCAGCTGCCTCTCAGTTGGTTTTTGTTTGCTTATTTGTTTCAGAGACCTTTATTTTACCTCCAATTTCTACATTTTTTTTAAACTTTCACTCTCTGTGCCTTTCTTCAAGTATAAATTTAAGCTTTTACAAAATGGTTTGATTTGAAATTACTCTGCAAACGTTACTGTGTGTGCCAGTGTTGTTGGCAGGTCCTTTTTAATGTGTAAATCTAAAAATCATTTCTCTTGATTAAAAGAAAAAAATCTCTGTGAGGCCTTTCCATAGGAATACACAGATTTAATTGGCATTTTCATCTTAGATCTGACTATTTCTTCTTGCCCCAGAATAGTACTGCTGATTGCTTAATGTTTTAACTACTTTTGTGGTAAGAGCTGTGTAAATTCTAATTAACCAGAATGGATAAAAATAATCATACAAGCTTTTTCCTGCTTTACAGGAACATCTAGATGGTGTAATTATTGTTCGGGAAAAGAAAGGAAACTGTGATGAAATTAGCATAGACAAGGTATGCTTTGTCCTAGCTGGGTAAGATCTAAAGCAAGTCAGCATTTACATATGCATAGGAATTGATACAAAAAAACTGCTTTGTTGGTTATCTGTGCCTAGATTTCCCTAAATAAAGCTCTGCTTAAAGTCTGCTTTACCTGTGGGTTAAGTCCAGCTCCAGTCAATGGCAAAACTAAGTAACTTACTGAATTAAATACACAAATTTTTTGCTTCTCATCGTGTTGCCTGCAGTTAGAAAATTAGACTTAGCTGATACAGCAAAACACTCATTCAACATAGACTGAAAAGTTACAGTTCTCATGTTGAATGTGTGAAATAATCCCATGCAACTTTTAACTATCCTTGTAAAATCCTGAAGATAACTAGTGATTTTATTTTTCTCTTATTATTTCATTGTGAATGAATTGTCATTTAACACACAGGACACAGAGTCTTATGCTGCATGTGTCATTTTTCTGCACCTAGGTGAGGAGGCAGGCCCTGCAAGAAGAAATTGATAGAGAATCTGGCAAAACCAAGGCTTTCAGTTCCAAAGGGGGACAGGTAATGTATGAGTTTAGACCTCAGCTTGATGGAAATACTGTGTCCCAGGGCAAGTTCCTGTAAAAAACCACTGTGTTCTTTTTTTTGTATGTGGCTCAGGTACAGCAGTTCCTTCTGACTGCAGATTTCAGGTCATGCTATAGAACAAGTTGGTGCAATGCCAAGAGCCTGAGAGCTGAGCAGTGAACTCCTTGGAGTTGTGCAGTGCTCTAATTCCCATCAGCAGCCCTCAAAAGCAACATTTTCTCTGGTTCCTCTGGAGAATGAGCCATCAAAAATTGCTACAGAAGCATTTTCTGCTTACTGTGAAACACAAGTAATTTTTGGGCTATGGATGCAGCAGTCACTGAAGTGTGTCTGGTTTCTTACCTGCAAGACTTTGCACCCATTCAGCAACAGGGACCCACATGGAAAGGTAAAGGGGGTGGCAGCTGTTAACACACCTGTGTGATATTTAGAATCAGTCCTGTCATGGCTTCAGTATCTTTCCTCCACCTCTTTGAAAGATGATTTCTGATTCTTTGCTTTTGCATCCTACTCAGCCTGGCTCCTGATAGGATTCACAGTAAGGCAGGGGAAACTTGCAGCAGTGTTTAGCCAGGGGTAAGAAGATTGAGGTGGAGAGAAAGCTTTGCTGGTAGTTGAGGCAGGACTGCCAGAATGCCTAGAAAGCTGGAATATGTCTCAAATGCCAGCAACAACTTGTGTAGATCTAACATAGTGGGAGAGAGTCTGTGCAGCTCTGGAATTACAACTGTCTAATATTCTCTGGAGTCATTGAGAAAAATTACATCCTTGGCAGGAGATCTCAGTTCTTTGGCACTGATCTGTCTCTGTTTAGCACTATGTAGAAGAATAGAAGCTGTGAAAACTTATTCATCACCTCCACAAAGAGTGAGCTGGAAATGCTTCAGCAAAAGCTGTGTGTGGTGCCTGCCAGCAGCTCACTTAAAAACAGAATTTTGACAAGCCATAATTACATTTGCATCTGTGCAGATGTCTTCCATTGCAAAGGGATGATTTATATTTATTTATCTGTGTCTTGGATGTGTGCATGTATCTGTGTCAGACTGGACTTCTAAAGCAACTTGCCTTTGTGCAAGGTCAAAAGGCTGAAGTATTATGGATAGCTTTCCTGCAATACCAGGTATTCTGGTCTGTGATAGTGAATGATATCCAGTCTTGCATTTTTTTTACCTTAAAAAGCCCTGCTGTAGCTTGCCTGCGATTGTGTAGCATGCTGTGTGTCATGTTGGCTGTCTGCTGGAGAGTGACTGTTTCATGCTAGCTGCAACTGCTCTGTTGGAAGGATTTCAGGCTGACATAAACATACCACTGAATTCACATTTTTTTTCCTTTGATGTAGCCAGCTTAGTCTAGTTAATTAATATTCAGACATTCTGCCATTTAGTATTGTGCCAAATTTTATGGAAAAAATTCTGAGTAGAAATCTTGCCAAAAATACTTATAGATGACAGCTGTAGCTCAGGAGTCAAATACACCTTTGCACAATGAAGCCTGTTCTTAGGTAAGTCAAAAGTTCATGAACTTTGTAAATCCTGTGGTGTATCTGGGCTTTTCCACAAACAGCTGAATTCTCACTTTAGCTGGACATTGCCTCCTCAGAAAGGAGCCTGAATCTGCAGTCAGAAGAAAAATCCTGAAGGGGTGATCTAGTTCAGAGTTAAATGCAAATACAGTGAATACAAAGAACACAGCAAACTCTGTTTGGAATTTCTCACAAACTGGGGGGAGATGAGGCTTTAAGAGCACTAGACTTCGTCCTGGTGGGTATCCTGGTTTTGCACCCTTGCAATATCAGTTGTAAGTAGTGGGATGAGAATGCAAAAAAGCTTCTAAGATTGAACAGTGTCCAAAACTAACAAAACACTGCTGCAAACAGCAGCTCCACAGACAGTGGGGAAATGAAAAGATAACCCTACAAAGTGACAGTGAAAGAGGATTATGTCTGACAGATTTCTTAGAATAAGAGCTGCTGTCTGGCTCTTGGAGCTGAGTAAAGAGGAGCTGAAAGCCAAGATTGCCAAGGCCAGAGGGGAAGGGGATTCTCAAAGCTCATTAACCCCTGGCTCCAGGTGAAATGGCCTGAAATGCTGATGAAGGTGCACTCAGGTCAGTGTTTCAGCACATCCCCTGAGACATACTGCCCATGCAGTAACAGCTTCCCAGCTCTGCCACCCTGGCAGGCTTTGGAGCTGTTCTGTTCTCGTGCTACACAGCCAGAAATTGTCTTCCTTGGTACTGGTATTTCTCAATTTTAGTGTTAACTTTGTTTTGCCTCCCAGGATACAAAGCTTGGACAGTGGAGTACAGCTACTTTTAAAAGTTCTGCAGAACAAATGAAGTTTTTTAGACTAATGGGTGGCTTTAAAGAGGGTTCTGTGCCTATCCAAAATCCCTCAGCAACTACAAACAAACCCAATATGGCTCTGAACATGGAAGGGCAGGAGAAGTTGCAGCAGGCTCTGAAGATGGAGTTTGATAAAGCAATGGACTTGAAGCAACATCGAGGAATTGGTCTTGGATTTCAGCCTGCTGCCAACAAAAAAGCATACATAGACAAATACGCATCTAGATCTATCAAATTTGAAGATTAAAGCTCAGAAGTAATCAAAAGAGTGAAATTTCTTTTTACCTTCCACATCTTTTTACTTGAAATAAAATAACTAAATGCTGAAGAAACTTCATTTATGAGGTACTTAAAGTACAAGTTTTCAGGTGCATCTACCACTGGAGCTGGGTCCTCACTTCATCCAAACAGTTCAGTTCTTGAAACCTTTATCATGCTTTTTCTGCAAGGCAAAAGACAAACTCCTTCAAAGACTGAAGATGTGTGCCATACCTGCAGTTAGTTGAAATTCAGAATTTTTTTTTAAATGCTGATTTAATAAACATCTATATCTTAAGCAAGTCAAAAGGATTTTATTTTTCTGCAAAATCTTCACATTTTTTACACTGTGATACAAAATGATGGTGCTTTACTTTGAAGACACAATAGTCTCAGATTTGATGAGGGAAGACTTCTAACTCAGAAAGTAGTTCTTAAAAATCTATCATCTTCTTTATAGTACTGGATAGCATTGAACATCCTCTATATTTGAACTATGCTCAGCTGGATTTTCAGCAGCTTTGCATCAGTGCTCTCAGTCAGTGTTCAGCACCAGCTTCCACCAGCCCTTCTAGGTTTTGCCTCTTGTAAAACCACTAAGCAAAAGTAGCAAGAGATAAAAGGTTTCAACATGGTTCCTTACCATGGGGCAGAAATGGTGAAAGTGAAATTTTATTAGAAATAATAACAGTACAAGGGTAAGGTGATAGATTGGTATACACAAAGAAATTCTCCCAGAACACACTGATGAAATTGTTTTATTTAGTTATAGTGTACTTTGCAAATATAGAGGCTTTGCATAATTTCCATTTTCCTTTGCAACACTTAAAGATTCCTTCCATTTTACAAAACACCACTGGACTGAAATGAAAATGTGTCTGTGAAAATTTATTGTAGAAATTAGAACAGTAACACTTCAGCCATTTTTCTCTGCTACTAGAACCTGCCAGACAAATGCTGGCAGCATCCCAAAGCAGAGACAACTTTGAGTATTATACTGAAATGCTGCTTTCTGCAGAGGAGAAAGACTATTCTGCAAGAGGGATGGAGTTTTCAAGCTATGAATTAATTTATACAGATTATCTTCCTTTTTTGTTAAAATTATAACAGATTAGATCTCAAAAGTTTCATAAAGGTTCAACAAACCGTTTACTGAATGTAAATCAGCATTTCAAATAACCATACTATGGTAAAACTGGATACAGAAACTCAGGTTAAATTATTGCACTCAGAACAGTTTTACCTCTACTGTGCCCAAGTGAAAAAAAAAAAAAGAAAGTGAAAATGCACTGAACTCCTTCAGTCAGAATGTGGCTCAGTGATTTCTGGCCTTGGTTCCATGCTCCCCTGTGCAGGTGAGTCCTGGGAAGAGGCACTGATCAGGTCCTGGACTGCAGAGGAAGCCGCAGGGCCAGCTCTGTGAAATGACTCATTTCAGGTTGTTTGCTCTGCCTCTTGATGTATTCCAGGGTTTTCACCTAGATTTGAAAAGGTGGTTGGAGATTTTCAGTCTTTTCTCACATCACAGCCATCAGTTTATCTTTGTGAAGGTGTTTTAGCCAGCCTCAGGATTTTCCCTGAATTTCACTGGCTTTGGGAGCACTTGGCATTGCTCATTCCAGAGCTCATTATCGTGTATATGTCTTTAAAGACTCTCAAATGCCACTTTACAAGCTTTCACCAGGCAGTTCCTCCACAAAATAAAAATGAAGTATTTCTGTACTGAACAAGAAGTTAAGAACAACCCATACTTCCAGTTTCCTTAATGCTTATCATACTATTAAAATGCTAGAAAGATCTATACCACTTGAAGTACTTACTAATTAAGAAGCATTTAGAAAAATAAATTGTTGGGGTTCTAAGATAATTTGGGGTTTTTTTTTTAAGATAGCAGCTTGTAAACAGATGAGATTTATTCAGATCAAGAAAATGTTACCTTTCCCCAAATAAAAAGTGGAAAAAGATATAAAGAACTAAAGCCTGTCTGCATTCTGTGTCTCTCTCCCTTACCATGGTCTTGGTGTCAGCAAAGCCATGCTTCTGAGCAAGATTCCAGAGATTGACTGAGAGCTGGTTCAGCCTGTTGTTCCTTAGGTCCCCATGAGCCACAATGGTGTTAAAGAAATAATGTGCCAGCTGGCTCTGCCTCTTCAGGGTCTGCATCAAAACAAAAATATTCCCAATTACTGTACACTCATCCCAAAACACCCAGCTTCACCTCAGCAGCTTCTCTGAGCTCTCAGAAGTTCAAAGGGCACTCATTGTGTAACACACAGCTATAGTTACAGACATAAGAACAGTCATGGTTTTCATATTCCATGCAAAATGCAACAAACAGCAGGAGTTTTATACCAACATAAGCTGCTGTAAAGAAAATAATGGCACAAAACTCCATGGTCTCATACCACAGCATGTAGGGCTGACACATTTACAGCTCCACACTCCTTACAACTGCACAGGAATCACCCTCCCACCAACCAACCCTGCACTCAGAGCACCCCAGCTGTAAATTTTGAGACACCACTATCATCAATCTAAATTAATGCAACTTCAGGCTTTTTTTCCCCCCAGTTTATTCTACTTTTATTTATTTATTCAACCAAAGATGTTTCTTCTCTGCTATTCTTTCACTGAAACTCTGTTGATAGGAATATATTTGCACCATATTTGTAGCTACTTCCCCTAAAATTGCTGAGGAGGGACCTTAAGGAAAGTCAGAGCAGTCTTCCTCACACACAAAGCAAGAGAAGATTCACTGCTTCATGTTCTCCTGACCAGAAACAGCTTGAACTTTACAGAACTGTCCAGAACTAAAAATTTCTATTCCAGCATTGTCATATAAATGAAGCATTCTCTAATACTGTGAAAAGATCACAGTGTTAACAATAAGATGCACTGTTCTCTTCCAACTTGTCATTTTGGTGAAAGGATTTTATTGTGAGAAAAAATTATTTTCCTTTATAGCTTTTAAAGGAAATGAACCAATAAAAACACAAAATCATTAGAGCCTTGTTCATTTAAATGAGCAGCCAAGAAGATGAACAATAAAAGGTCACTAACACTGAAGCAATCCAAATACCACAGTGATTTTATGACCAGCTTTGCTTTAGCACAATTAGAGATCTCTGGCAATATTCTCATCACTTCTATTTCCTCAGCAACAACAGCTTCCTCAAACAACCATTCATTCTTACAAAGCAGTTTTTATCTAAATGTCTCAATGACTTTCACTCAACAAAGCAAAACAAATGGTGCCTCTTTGTAACTAAGGATGGGCAGAGGAGCAAATGTAAGGCTGCAGAGGCCAAGGACGTATCTGTGTGCTGTTTAAATCCAGTTTTCTCTGCAACAACAGCCTCAGTGAACCAACACAGGAGAAAACAAAAGCCTTTCAGAACCCATGGATTTCTAGCCCTACAAACATTCCTACCCACAAATTCCAAAAAAATCCCTAATATACAACCCACAGTCCCAAAAATTCTGTTTAAATTTCCTTCCAAGACCTGGTTGGACATTCTCAGCTGTGCTAGAATGGTTGTTTCTGCTGCTCTTCTGAAAAAGCAGTGCTGTTCCCTGTGGTGATTTGTACAATGATGTAGAGGATTTGAGCAAAGGATATTTTCATCTTACATGTCTGCCATTGTTCAAGGAAGGACAAACAGGATAGCAAAAGCAGAGGAAATGCTAAACTTAGCACAGTGTTCTCCCAATATGTATCACTTAACACATTCTGTATTGGCAAACACTCTGGGCTACAGGGCAAACAGCCCATCTAAAAAATTCCATCCAATCAATCACACCCTGCCCTCCCATTCCAGGCCACAAGATTTCTATCAATAGAAGCCATCCAGGAAGGGCTGATTGGAAGCTGTGGAGGGTCCCTTCTCAGAAACAAGTACATTAACAGAACAGTGAGTTCTCATTATTTCAGTAAACATCACTCACCTGCCTTTCACATTCAAGCCATTAAGCTAGATTTGATCCCTCAGAGCCTCTGAATTCCAATCACAAAATCCAATAAGCTGCCTAGAGTTTTCTTTATTTTATATTGAACAAATATATTAAAGTCAAAACAAAGACAAAACAATTTCCTCCCTCTGTACCTCCCTCCTGACATGATCTTAGTGCCTGGGATCTGACACTTTTATAATTATAGGTGGTTTTGATTGTATTTTTCCCAGTAACAGACTAACTGAATTCTCACCTTGCTCATGACAGAATTTGACATGGTTAGGTCTCTCCACCACAGGCCTGCCTATGTGATGGTCTCATTTTCTCAACAAGCAAAACTTCCCAATTTCCTTTTGTTATCAGGTTCCTGAAGCTTTTAAAAATACCAAGTCCTGGTCAAAGGTGGTCTGTTTCTTCAACTCGAAATGACTTTTTATTGGTTTTGTATAGAATCAAGCCGAGTAAGAACATACCTCCTCCTTTCCCAGGGTTTTCAGATGATCCAGGATCTGGGACACCAGTGTTTCACTCAGTTTATTAATTTCAGCCAGGAACTTGGAGTCTCCACCATACAGAGTATCATTGGAATCAACTGCAGAGATGAACTCAAGCTTAGGTCTGGCTAAAGACCTGTACATTTATTCACTATTGAAAACATCATATATTGACTGAAGACCACATTTGGAAGTCATTTTATGACTCTCCTCCATGAAACACAAACAGAATTACGTTTTTTAAGTGCCTTCCACTTGGTTGCCTACTATGTTCTTTTGATTTTAGAAACAAAACACTGAGAAGAATCTTTTAGTCCTTTATATCCATTCCTGGATGCAGCCAGGCTCACAAATACCACTTGAACTTGAAGTTAAGCAGCATATGATGTCAATTTTCAAGTTTTCCACAGAGGCAGATTCCCTGCTTCCATCATTTTAGACATGTATGGCCATCATCTTCAATGGCAGCAGAACTGACCAAACATTTTGTGTTTAATTTAGTGAAAATAACCAGATTTTCAAAAGAAGCTGCATTTTTTTTTCTTTAAAATAAACCCATGACTACCTCAAAGTCATGGATAGAAATTCAAAAAGTGCATTTTCATTTTCAAAGACCTTAAAGGATTCTTGAGAGGGAGAGAGCTCCTCAAGTTTTTACACCTTATATAATTGTGATTTTAAACATGTCTTTTGCCCTAATTTATTTATGTTCTATTAAGAAGCAGGGTAAAAGAAATTTTTAGGTTTAAACGTATTCTGGGTAAATCAGAAAGCACAAAAGATAAAAGATAATCCCCTGTTTCCAAGTAAGCTCCCTTTTAAGAAACTAAGGTACAAGGTCCACCTAGAAAAAACCCCTACTACAGGGGGAAAAATACTAATTTATATTTCCATGCTTGCCTCCATTAAAATCTGATTAATTTATATTCTCATCTTGGGATTATGCAGCTATTTCAGTCATATAAAAAATGGAGTGAAAGAAAAAGCTAAAGCATACTTCCTTACAGAATTTGAACAGATTTACTACAGAGCAGCACTTCCACTGACAGCTATTTTCTGAGCTGCTAACTGCAAGAGGTATTTTGTCATGGGCAGTAAATCTGACAGATTTCACCAGAAGAGCTGCAGAACACATTCCAACCTGCCCCTCTGTCAAAGTCCTCTGCAACTGAAAGAAAAAGTCAAACCATCTTGGCCTCTCTGTCTCATTAATCTTCTAGGATGCTTTAAAAGATTTTGATTTATTACTCCACCTTAATTTAGTAATCTATAATCAGAAAGCAAATATTCAAATTTTAAAGCATATCAAAGCATTTAAAAATTATTACAAAAAAAGATGACAGCTATTTTACAAAATGTAAAATCTTCAGAATTTTCTAGCTGTTCTGAATATTTTTGTAAGTTACTGCAATTTCCAAAACTGAAAGCCTGCCTTTAAAGCAGCAAATACATCACTTAAATATTGAAGACTAAGCTTTACATTCTGAAAACTGGAGTTGTTAATATGGATGAAACACCAATGATAAATATAAATCAAGATGATACTTTAGACTTAAATAAAACCCTTCATATGCATACTCTTTACTTGGAAAGTTCACATTTTGAAGCACTTGCACCAACACCACCCAATGAACCCACTCTGCACAAATTCACTTTCAAGAACTGACAGGCACCTGTTCAATAGGCAACTCCTGGGATTATTCTAAATTACAAAACCTGGAACTGGATAGAAGAATCATCCATTCTGTGAGACTGATTTTACCATTCTGTGAGACTGATTTTACCCCTGGTCTTCATTACCTGGCTGTGGTGATAAGACAATACTACAAATTCCTGGTGGAATGCAAGGAGTCAGAGCCCCCCTCAGGTATTACCTTTATCTACATGGTAGATAAATGTTTCTTGAGCCATTGCAGACAGCAGATGCAAAACGTTAGTATAAATCCTGATTTTGTCATCGCTGTTATCCTCCCAAGTATAATCCTGGATCACATTTAGTAATCCTCGCACAAGAAACAACACTCCTTGTTCTGGATGGTCCTACAGAGAAGAAAAAAAGATGGGTCAGAACCAGCACCACAACACCAGAACAAAAATAGGATTATTTGCAGTCCTTCAGTGGTGTAGAGTCACAGTTTGAGCTCTAAAAAAGCAGAACTACAATATAATTAAAGCTGACAGCTACTTTTCTTAAGTGTGCTTTCTGCAAATCCTTTAAAATTTGTTTCCAGTTTCCATCTAAAATGCTCATTTGAGCCATAATCAGAACATGATCCAGGCAGCATCCATGGACAAACTTTGAAATGCTTTATTTTGTAGTCAAGGGGGAGCAGTACAAAAATTAATTGTCAGCTTCTTAACAGCTAATCATCCAAAATTAAACACTGGGAAGATTTTGTTATTAAAATCACATCAGTAAGCTGTAGTGTATTACTCATATTGTTATGAATTTCAGAAAGACACTTACACCTGCTTCACCAAACAGGCAGAGGAAAAAAGGAAGGAGAAAACCGTAAGGGAGGTCTCAGTGAGGAGGAAAAACCCACTCTCTCCAAGAAGAAATGAATATACTTCAAACTTCTTTTTTGGTTCCTCCAGGTTGATTTATAATTTCCCCTCATTTTTAGATATAACTGAAAATATTGGAGAGAAAATTACATCTCTCTCTCTAAACTTGACAGTTAAATACTGGAAGGGTGTAGAACAGTAGTACTTGGTGAAATATTCATCAGAAGAGGAAGGTTGTGCCAAGACACATCTTCTAATTATGTTTTCACTCAAATGATGAGGCAACCTATACCAAAGTAACTGAAATGAATAGGAACTAGAATTCTGTATTTTTTCCCTCATGTATTAGGGTTTTTTGAATTATTTAGCTAGTAAACCAGTAAATGAAATTTTACACAATTAAATGATGGTGAGATTTCACTCTACCCCAAATGCACTTCTAGTGAGAGGTGTTACTGAGAGTGGCAGTGCTGTACCTGCACCTCCACAGGACTGGTCTGCCTCCCCATTCTGCACTGGAGTGAGTGATTTCCCAGCCAACAGTTCATCTTTTCACAGAAAACTAATCCCTGCATTTCCCACTCCAGAAGCCCAGACTACTCCAAATTTTTAAACAGGGAAGTGAAAATAGTCTGTACTAACCCATGTGCTATCCATACACACTCAACTCACCGGAACAACTAATAATGTGGAAAAAAAATTGCAGAGGAATTCCAGGAGGAAGGCATCAGAAGGTCGCATCTTTCCATCTACACTGATCGTTTTTGGCACTTCAGGAACAAGGCTCACTGCAGCTTTGAAAAAAGCATCAGCTACGAAATAAAAAGAGAAGTGCTGTTATATCACTCCATGCCTGTGACCCAGTGGTTGCTTGGAATTTGTTTCAAATAGATTGTAGAAAATCAAGGTGCTGAAACCCAAGACTCAGCAGTGGTCTGATTCTAGAGGAATCTGTTAATTCAAATGATGCTGTTTCTCCAAAGGAAGTTCCCACATCACTCAAGACTTCTGGAATTATAACTCTGCTCCTTTGCATAACCATCATTTCATATATATTGCATATATAATAAGAAATTAGCACAGGACTCAAAAATGACTTATCAAAGAAATGCTTATGCTAGGAGAATGGGGAATGCAAAGAGGGGGAAAAGATTGATGCTATCTTGTTCACCAATTCATTCACAAAAGGCTGTTAAAGTTCTAAGTACCAACAACTTCATATTTCTAATTATTCATAATTCCTAAAAGTAAAATATTAATATAGTACCAGAACATGGGGTATTGCTGGTTACCTAGATAAAATAATTTTTTCCAAGAATCACAACACAGGAATTGGAGAAACCATCCACCATTACAGCCTTGGCAAAATAGCTTTTAAGAGGTTTTTCATAACTCTTTATTATGTCTCTAATCTTACAAAAACATAAACTGCAAACACTAGGACATCTATTCCTCAGTTTATTAATATTCACAAATTAAAAGCAACAGTATTTTCCCTCTTACACTAGAAGCCCTTCTATATATGCTGAGTTCACAAAAAAATTTCTGACAGCAACACTGTTTTGCACTTTCTTGGCAACATTTCAGAATATCCAAGTATTCACATCCCACCCAAGTTGTTGAGCCATACACTTCAAAGTATCCTTCAGAATTAATATTGTATCTTTATTTTACAGGAACAAAGACCCAGGCCATGTAATCGGCTTTTACCAAAGGCAAAAGGAGAATTCTTGGTGAAAGCCAAGAGGTGTGACATGGCTGGGATGGAGACACCACTGACAGGCAGCCAAGGGCATTTCCAGGAGCGCAGCTTGCTCTGGAAAAATTCATTTGAGACTCCAAGTAAATTTGCTAAATATAGTACCAACTGATATCTAATTTAAGCTTATGAGGAATACCAGAGAAACATGTGCTTTGGAAAATCTGAAGTTCTTCTCACTCTTGTTTTTTCAGCACATAAATGCTCAAGCACTTCTGGACTTTTTAGTGCTTGGAACGCAGACTCCCTTCTATTAAACATTATCCTTCATTTTATTCTGCACACTTGCTTTGAGGTGAAAGAATGTTTATTTCAAACAACTTATAAGTTTAGACAGGCAACCCAAAGGAAAGTAAATAATCTTTCTCTGAGCTTTATTTGAGGAGGGAAGGCAGCAGCAGATGTTCATTCTAGCACAAGTAAATGAATCGCTGTCACTTCCACAGTTGTCTCATGAGAGAAAAAAAATAAAAGTGCACGTCCCACATCACCATACAATGAAAACATGTGACCAGGCAAATGAAAAAATGTGCCTTAGAGAATAGTCTGCATACCAAAGTACCCATGTCTGTGCAAGGAATGCTCCTGTCTTCTGAAGTTATTTCCTATCAGGATGAGAATGACCTGTACAGCATCACCATCTACAGTGAAAAAAAAGAGCTGCAAAGTATCTCATCCTAACTTACTGCCTGCTCTCCCAGCAATCACAATCCTTCACATTCTCCTCTAACCTTCTGCCACAGCACAATGGGGACACTGAGGCTTTTGCCCCACACTTTGAATCCTTGTTCCTTGCCTTTCCCCTCCTGCTTCCCCCACTCAATGCAGCAAGACAAGCCAAAAAAGCAATACAGCACAAAACAGTTGTATTTTACTTCAGAACACCCAGAAGAACTGGCAGAGGAGAATATGTTCATTTTGCAGTAAATCCTGCCAATCTGTGCTAACCAGGAAATGGTTTTATGCTGGAACACTAAAAGCACATTTATCTAAGATATATGTGCTTCCTAAGAAGCAAAAATAAATGCATATCAATGCTAAGGTTTTTATTACAGAGTGCAGAAAATGACCTGTCCTCTAAACATTACCATGCTGGCAGAGAGGTGTCAGAGTGTACATTACATGCTCTGAGTTTGGAGAAAAGGCTCACTAAAAAGGTTGTCACAGACATGCTGGTTTTTCAAGTATGAAATGAGCCTCAGTGTTTAATTCTGAATTACATTAATTATGAGGTTATGCAATTATGGTTTCTCTGTATCTTTAAAAGTCAATTTTTAAAACTATTGCTGTAGAGATGTTTCAGAATAAAACCATACATTGCTTTTCCTGGCTTCCAAAAGATATAAGGAACCACTTAAAAAGCACTGAAAATCACAGCAATCCTATGTTCATGATTTAAAAAACCAAAAGAAAATTAAAAAAGGCTTCTGCTGATGAAGGATGCTGTTTTCTCATCTGCCTAAAGTACAATACTGCTTCTTGAGAGAACCACAGTTAAAGTGGCTGAGGGGAGAGCAGCCTGTGCATTACCACAGATCACCATGATGAAGCCTTCCCCAGCTGCTGTTAACATCTTGTGCACTGCTCTGAATGTAACACACTTCATGCTTCACTAAACTCAGCCTTTCACAGCAGCTCCTTCATTCTGGTGGAGCATAATCCTATAAATCTTTCCCCCAAGCATAAGATGCTGACCTTCAGGCTACAAAAACGAACAGTCTTGGATATCCAAGTCAGCACTTCCAGAAATAGCCTCCTACAGAAGAAAAACCAGGTGAAATTGGTGTTGAATGTTCTGCTGTGGACAATATTCATGATGGCACGTGTAACACGTTTGATAATACTTACAGACAACTATTTCTGTGTATCAATCTCTAGATATAGATAAAAACTCAGCTTGCATTGTATTTTCAGTATCTCTGACAGCCAATTAAATTGTACAAATGTGAGATTTCAGGCAGGCAAAAATAAGGAGGAACAAAGTCAGAGATGGGAAAACAATTAAACTCCTTAAGTCCACCTTCAAAGAGCAAAAGGGAGCGTGTTTAACATACCTACCCAAAGTATTTTTAGTCACAGCTACAATTACAGCAGGCTAAGTCCACCCAAAGGACAAAAACAGGGACCATGCACATCTTCTGCATTCCACACCACTTTTCTGTCTTACAACACTGTCAAACCTAATTTAATACTCTGAGGATTTTGCTTTCAGATCCAACAGATGTTGGAAATTTAATGAAGCTTGTACTCCAGTACAAAAAATTATTGGGAAGCAAGCGTGGGGGTTTTGTTGCCCTATTTTTTCTGTTAAATAAATTAATCCATTATTGTTTTGACAACCAAGCGTTGTAAACATTTGAATCTCCTTCTTCTCACATTGGTGAGGTCACTATTGTTGAAATGTGGTTTTCCCTTGAGCTACTGCAAATTTTTCTCCATCTTCAATACCTCTACACATCACAGGAATATTTTGAAGGAAGAAACTTGAAATTAGAAAATGAATGCACTGCTGCTGCTTGGTGAGCTGGAATGCGCTATGTTAATTCACACTATGAACGAGCTGCAGTAAAAAGGGAATGATGTGGATGAAGCTTCAGGCATAGCTTGATTAAAGATTGGGACAAGGCATTACTGCTCAGAGACAAAGGCATACAGAGGTGTAAGTGGAAGGTTCATACAGGGCCATCAGAAAGCATAAGCAAGGACACTGGATACAAGATATTTTATTCTTAAGGTGTAATCAGTAAATGCAGCACGCACCCCATCCCACTGGCACCCCTCCCACCCAGAAAAAAAACCAAACCAAAAAAACCAAAAAAACCAAAAAAACCAAAAAAACAAACAAAAACAAAAACAACCCAAAAATCAATCACAAATTACAGTCTGACTGTCTAAATTCAAGATAACCCCTAAAGATTCTGAGGTATCACATCGTCAGCAGTCTTTAAAGAAAGCCCCACCAGTAACACTGAAAATTTTGAAATTATAAATGCTGCAGTTAAATATTATCATTTCTAGTATTATTATGAGGCAAAAAAAATCAAATTAGCAGACATACAAAAAAAATATAAGGTTGGAAAGTCTGTATGATTTTTGCAGAGAGAAATCATTCCTCAGAAGTCTCTCAAGTCTTCCAAAGAACCAGCAAGACTGTTTAAAAGTAATTCCATTAATGAATACTTAGTTTCAGAAAAACTTTTAATATTTATCCTTATATAAATGGCACTTTAAAGAGCTAAGCTGAAAGAAGATAAGGATAAAGGTCTTCATGACAGTAGACAAATTAATAAAGGATAGGCTGGATGGAGAAAAGAGAGGAATAAAAAGTTTTCAGTGGAGCAAAATAACTACAGCATTCCTTAAGGTTTTGCAGAGACATGTCCTTAGGATGAGCTGGGAGGTGACAATGTTTGCAGACTGCTCTGGAACGTGACTGCAAAGCTTCACAGATGGATCTCATGATTCTGAGCAATAAAGCAGCAGATGAACTCTAATATTAGTATGGCATGTGGGGAAAGAAGCAGCCCTTGCTATAACTGGAGAAAGAGAAGCTCTAAACAGGCTATTTACACTCATGAAAGATTCTGGGGTCATTATAGATGGTTTCCTGAAAACTACATCCTAAACAGCTGTTGAAAAGGCAAGGCAATTAAAGGAGTCATTAAAAGAGTAATGGAAAACTGAGGTGCCTTTGTGTATCATTGATATTGCTGTTGGGAATTTATACCTGGAAAAATCTAATCCAGTCCTAATCCTCCCATTTCCAAAAACACAAAAAGGGTGCTAGGGCATGGAACTGTTTCCTTATTAGAAAAGTCAATACTGACAAGAAATTCTTCAGGAACTTACCAACTACATTATCTCATAGACAGCAAGAAGAAAATGAATCAGGAATCAGCTGCATGCTCTGAGTCATTCACCTAACATTTAACAGAAATTAATCCCTAAACACTGGACTTGCAAATAGCACCTAACTGTGGAACACAAAGTTACAAAGTCCAAAAAGTAAAAATTGATTAAAAATATTAAATACCCAAGGACTGGTCCATCTATTTGATTAAATACCATGGTCTGCTCCAACAACACAAGCTTTGTTGAAGGATTTATTAAATCACCTGCACCTGAAAGCCCAGAAGCATCATTCTAAATTATTGTTTCCTTGGTAGATGCTACAAGACACTTTCAAAAACAGGTCATGGGCTAGACAGACTTGAAGAACTGACAAACTGATATAAAGTACTAGTCTGAAAAGCTTACAGAGACAGAGATGTCACCTCTCACGTCAGACAGAAAAGTGAATGGCTGGGATAAAGAGAGGAACAAGAAAAAAGGAATGGGAGAAGTCTCCAGGTAACAGAAGAGGTCACAGTTCTGTCCAAATGAAGCAACACTTAGCATTGCTAATAAAGAAAACAGTATGACATCATTCTTTTCCCAAAGCTCTTTCACTGCCTTCAAGGAAAGTAGCATTTTTTAAAAGATAAGAGTCACCATATACCATTCTCAGCAGAGAAACATAAGCCAAGAAGTCCTAATATCTGTAATCAGGAAAATCTCTTCATGTTCCTATTTCTTTACCTCAAACTCTATTTATATTCTTCAGATGTATAAATATTTCAGGAGATTAAGAAGAAATACTAAAAATTGTTATCTGAGAAAATACTCTAAACCATGATTAGACTGTGATTTAAAATTAATTACTAGATATTCCATACCATACTTTTTCAAGAGTGTGACTGAAGCCTTTAGGGAACACTCATGGAAAAGTAACATTTTCTGCAGTAGAAATGGAATTATTTTTGCAATCTACTAGGTGTAACTGTGCTTTGGCCACAAATGGAAAACAAAACAAATACCTAGAAGTGCATTAAGCACTTCAGAATTAAAATCTGCATTTGCTAAAAAAAGATCTGCAGCAGTTGATCTGAGGGACAGGCTCTCCATTTTTATCAAGTTTAATGTTTGACAATATCCCAGTGAAATTAGTCAGATAGAATGAGCTGCATTACCTTATTCACTCAGCACGTTATTTCTCAAGTGAGGCAAAGATTTCAAAGCCTTTAAAACAAAAATGCTGCTTAACACACATTAGCAGGAAGTTATGTCACCTCTGCCCACCTGCTGAATGCTGTGACCAAACATTAAAAACTCATGCTCTTTTTTGACAGACAAAAGTAGCATTTCCACAGGGAGGAAATGTGTGCAATGAAAATCAAACCTATATCTCAGAAGTCCAGAAGAATGACACAATGGAGCATGCATTTAATCTTGATTTAGTCCAAGCACCCCCATGACAGAAAGCATGATCAATGAGAATTTATTATTCTCTGTTGGCAGCATGCAGTGCTCAGTGGCTCAGTTAAGAAAAATGAAAAGCTCATCTCTGTACAATCTAGCACTTTCCTTTCAAAGTGGGCTCTTAATAGGCTCTATAGAGGTACAAACTGTGCATCCAGGGCAAAGCCATCTAAAACATTTTAAACATAATTACAGATTTATTTCATTTAAAGTAGGTCTTGGGATCTGGAGATGAAAGAGACAACAGTCTTTTTTAATACATTCTGAACATTCCCAGACAGACATCTGTCAGTGTATTAACACTGGCATTTCAGGAGCCTATGAATTCACAGTTCTGACCCAACTCCTTTGTCTTAAAGAAAATCTATTCCACAGAAAATTACAATTTTCTAATACTGAAGTATTTGGATGTGTTCAAACATTTGATTTGATTAACAGTGTGGCAAATCCAAGCAAGCAAGGCTGGGATAGAGGAAAGGGAGCAGAGAGACACAAGGACTGATGGTTACTTCTGCTGCCCTTTGAGACTGGGAATGAGGAAAAACCCAACTTTTCCAGCTATAAGCAGATTAGCTGTGCCTCTCCAATTGCTGATAGTTTATCAGTGCAATCCCCAGACTCATACATTTATTTACTGTTATGACCTGCACATCCTCCTTTTTCAAGATAGACGCATTGGCAATTTAGAGAAATCTTCCTATTGCCAACAGAAGTTGTGGAACTCGATTTTGTTACGTAATTAAGTGAAAATTTAACTCACTGAAACAGCTGGACTCCCCATAGAAACCTGAAATTAAGAAAAATCCATGACTTTACCTTGCTACAAACACCAGCTGGAATCTTCAAGGAAGAATTGCATGCACCAAACTCCTGATGCACCACTGCTGACTGAGCTATTGGATCAGGTACATTACCTTTCAGCTTTATTTCTCTTCACAATTTTAAACCAATTAAGCTAATTCAAATCAGCATGAAATAAAGGTTACAGACAAGGCACAGTTTCCCTCCCTGGCCTAATGCTATCATTAATGGCAACTCTTAAATCTTCACTTCATGCTGCATTGGTTTTAGTAGATCAGTGTCTAATTGGCACAGTTAACTCAGTTAACTGACTGGAGTAAAATTTGCTGTTATGAATTAATCAGTACTTCTTACTTCTTACTCATTCAGTTGAGATACAAATTAAACTGTCTGAAAAGTTACTTTCAAGGACACATTATGTGACTTCAGTGCATCAACATATGGAAAGACTGTTCACAAGAAATGTCCCAAGATAGTGCCTGTTGAACACATGCTAAATTACTCATGCAAGTGACATGTCTCCGAGTACAAATTATGCCCAAAATAGCTTTGCTAGGGGAGCAAAAATGTGAATAACTATAAAACCTTGGGAAATTAAGTGAGATACTGAACATCAGTTTTGCTCTTGTTTCATTTTAACAAAAGCAGAGATGGACCAAATGCTGCTCTCTCTAGCTTGTTGAGTCTAAAATTCAGGAAAGTGTGGTTAATAAACACACATTTTAGAGACCAAGTTCATAATACAGTAATTTCATGATTATAAGCCGCACTGAGTATAAGCCGCACTTCTGGGTGCCAGCAACTTTTCATTCTTTGTCCATATATAAGCCGCACCTGATTATAAGC
>PYHW01009720.1:2074129-2089344 GCA_013186435.1 Turdus rufiventris | reverse complement strand
TGCCAAGCCACAGACTCTGAGTCCTTAGGGTGGACATGTGATGCATTGAGGCACGTAAGAACATCAAAACAAAACAATCCTGGATTCACCAGGATATAATTTCCCAGCTACTCAGGGACAAACAGGAAGGATCAGTGTCAGGTTTAGGTACAGAGGCACATGTGCAGTGCAGCTCCACTAAGATGATTAAGGGGTCACAGCATCACTCATATCACAAAGCCAAGAGAGCTGGCCCTGTGTGCCCTAAGGGTTTCAGCAGTTAATATAAATACCTCGAGGGAAGGTGAAAATGAGAAAAATGATTCAAGAAACCTGGTAATTACTTGAAAAGAAAAGGACTGCTTGACTTTCAGAACAGTTGAATATATTTTTTTTTCCTAAATTAATTTTCAGCTGCAGCAATACTCTATTCTGTGCTGTCAAGCAACTGGAATGTGAAATACATTTCATAAACCAACAAAGGCAACACACAAAAAAAAGAAAAAAAGCTCAGAGTAAATTATTTTGTTAACTCACACAGCAAGTCAGCATCCATGTAATTACAACTCAGTTTTCTTTGTGAACAAACAGTCCCACAATAGATGAACAAAGCTGACACATTTCCTTTTTTCTTTCCCATAGCCTGGAACACCTTCACAAACTAAACAGCCAATAAACTGGCTCCTCTTCCCTAGCCACCTCTCAGTGAGCTTCTCAGAGCCTCCAGAGTGCATTTCACTTCAACAGTCTCCACTTACTTAATAAAAGATTCCATAATGCACTTGCAAACCTCCACTCTCACACTTTCCTTCTGGAACATATCCAGAAATGGCAAGAATTTCTCCTGAAAGTACAAATACATAAACAAGTGAAATTAGGTATGTTACAAACAACACACTAAAACAATAAATAGCTTGGATAAGTTTTATAAGCACAGCTATTTAGGTAAAAAGTATTTTTATCTCGTTAGAAAACAGTAATTAATCTCAAAAAGTTAAGAAAAAGTGGAACTAATAGATGGCTGAAAGATGTATCAATTTATTGATTGCAGAGATCCAGAAGGGAACACAAAATACAGAACTGCTGGAATCAAGTGTTGCACTGCATTTTTAAAAACAAATCACATGCTTCAAACAGCTTAAGATCATGACAAATTCAGACATCTATGGGGAGAAAAAAGGTAAGATATTATAAGCAATCAAAATAGTTCTAAACATCACCAACAATTTCACATCTATCCAGAACAAGTTAAGAAGGTCTAAGACATTCAAATTTCCTTCAAATAACAAGGGTCTAGGTTAACATACTAAAATACTTAGTTTCTATATCATCTCAATGTAGTGACTGCTAGTTTTAATTTCTCAGAATTATCCAAGTAATTTGTGAACAAGACTTGACCCCAAATCCACAGCATCAGTCTTGATTTTCACTCTTCAAATGGTTTCTTTACTTCAACACACACTGTCTGCTTTGTTTCTATTTTTCTACCTCATGTACAGTCTCTGCGCTCTCTGAGTTCCACTTTGTTTCAATGCCAAGTGGAGGTGCTATGAGAAGGTAAGTTAAGTAATGTAATTACACTAACACACACACAAATAAATGGTATTTCATCTTCCATTGATCATCACTTATGCCACAGTAACAAACAAACTTAGAGAATTTACCAGCCTCATTTTAAAGGTATAGAAAACTGGAATTGGAATAATAAGCACTTAAGTAGTAAGCAGCAGAAATCTCACAAAATATTTCTGCACTTGATAAAATATTGATGCTACTTTACAAAAAGTCCTTGTATTCTATGAACTTGTAATCATTCTAAATATCCCAGTAAAGGTAAATTCTCTTGCAGAAAAACTGCCAAACAGTTCTTCTTAAAAAGTTATTAAACAGAATATCACTTACCACTGAAAAAAGCAGAGCAAAGTCATAGATATAGGTAATAACTTTCTGAATAATTGACTGCAGCTAAATGGGAGAAAAAAGAAAAGTTGAAAAAAAAAGGGAAAATTATTGTTATATGAGTTAAATTAAGACTATCCACACCAGAGATTATTTTTCTTTAGTTATTCCTAGAAAACTCTTTGGAAAGATGCTTCAAGCATTTATCAACATAATTTTTTCCCCAAAGCAGGACAAACTATAGCTATGCTGTTCCTACACACACTTCAGAACCCATATTGAACAGAGGCTGAGCAGCCTGCCCAGGTTTTATTCCATAGTTAGGCAGATTTCTTCAATTTAGAGTCTCCATGTCCTCCAGCTCTCTGCACTAAAAAACTCAGCCCAATAAACAAAGAAAAAAACCCCAAACCAGTTTGTTAAATCTTCTCTTGTAGGTACTTTTTCTACCTTCCAAGTAACCACAAAAACCTTCTCAATTAACGCGTATCTCATTTGGCATTCAGTCTCAAGAACTAGACACAATAATTCACTGAAGCCTCAACAATGCCAGGTAGAGATAGACTGGTTTACTTCTGTTTAAACAGCCTACCATAATTGCTAATTTCCTTCAGCAAACCACTGTTGATGTAGGAGTTAACTATTGCTGCTTCTAAATACATAAATCATTCAGGTTTAGCACTTCTCAGAATTAAAAGTTTGATGTGCATGGAAAAAAAGAGGAATAAATCACAGCATTACAGAGCTCCAACAGGCTTCTTTGTTACAAGAGTTATCAGTAATGTTTAAGAATTAATTCCATTTAAGAAAATGCACATCAGATTTTTACAGATTTGGCAAAAGAAACTCTTTACCTGTGGGTAAGCATCTTCAAATGCTCGATCAGGAGTCATGTGTTTGATAACATCAGCCAGAACTGTATTGACCTCTCGCTTCTGTGTAGCAAAAAATAAGGTTGCAAAATGAAATTGGCACATAAGTCAAGTCACTAAACACCTGTTGAGTAGGGTAATTTATTTCCATTTGCCAAAGCATCAGCTTTTTATGGAGCTCTAGTTAAGCCAGGAACTTTAACCATAGCTCCATTAAATCCTTACTTAAACTGATCCATCTGCCATTAAAACAAAAAGATAAGAAATATTCAGTGCTGTGGGGTAGGAAAGCTTCAAAGCTGCATCTTTTGCCCCCATTCATCTTCCATGAAAGGAAACACATTTTTTCATTCCTACACATTTCCAGTCAAAGCTTTTCTATCTTTAATACCAGACTGCTAACACAGCCACTAAGTCTGTGTCAGAAAAATTCAAAGGAAACAAAGTCATTTTCACCTACCGTAAAATGTCTGCAGGTATACTCCACCCACACTTCAGCACAGTTGATATAATCCTAGAAATACACAAGCTTTATGATTGCCAATATTTGCAGGAGACTGTGGGAAATACACTTACAAAAATTACACCTAAAATAATTAATTCCTGAGGTATGATTCATGCAGACCTAACGACTCAGAACTCAAAAGCTGCATTTGTGTAATAATGTTATGTAAAATTAAGTTATGCTTCAGCAGAGCTGAGAAAAGCAGGGATGAATCAAAGATATTACAGCAATCTTGGGGTTTTTTTGGCAGTTATGTTTATTTAGAAAAGGTAAGCAATATAATGCTAAGCACATGATTACTGAACAACTGGCTATAACTTGGCTCTAAACACAGGCTCAGTAGTGAAACAAAGGACAGTGACTCACCTGTGGGTTCTTCAGCTTCGTTATAACCTTCCAGGCTTCATTTAATATTTGAAGGCGATCATTTTCAGGAGGATCAGCCAATGCCAAGTTTAATCCCAGGGAGCGAAAGAGGAGATGCTGAAAGTTGATGAGAAATGTTTAATTAAAAGCAGACAATGCATGTCCATCCAAGACCGATCCAGCAGGTACAGTCTGCAGGAAGATTTTCAGATCAAACCACTTGGATAATTTTATTCAAGTGATATACAAGTTATGTAGGCAATGAAGAGCATAAAGACCTCTGTTAAAGGAAAGGAATTGTTATAGATGAGATAGAAGATTTTACCTTTGGGAATCCAGACTCATCACACTCTTTGATCATGGCAATGAAGTCCATTGATCTTGCAGCAATAAACTCTGCTCTGAAGGCAGACATCACTGAATTCAACAGCAAAGCACTGCAATGAACACAACACAGATCAATACAGCTCAGCAAAACTCAACATTTGGTAGTCTCTGCATTTACATCAATCTGAACTTCTCAGACTAACAACTGTCCAGCATCTATCACAAATTTTTATAAAAGAAAGACAATAAGGAAAAGATATTCTCACACAAACTGAGCTTGCTTTGATGAGTATTAATAATGCAAAACCAAAACAAGAAGACATTAAGCCACCAGACAAGGAAAAGATCTGTAAAACACTTCTTCCACACAGATGTTTCTGCAGCCATCATTTTAGCAGGAATTTACTAGAAATATCAAGCCAACCAGGAGTAGCTGACATTTAGAAATTTACTCTCTGTTTAACTACAGTTCAGAAGAATACTTAGGAAGGGCAAATTCCTACTGAAATTTTTCTTAATCAATTATATTATATATGCATTATAAAAGCCACACTTCAAGCAGCTGCATTACTAGGATGAAAATAAATCCAAAGCCATGGCCATGTGATAACTGGCAATGACATATTTAGACATTTCTGATGAACCATTCAGACAAGTATTTGTATCACTATCAAGCCAAAGCCACAATGGAAGAGTGAACTCCCTGCATCACTGGAACATCCAGTTTACTCAACCATCAGTCAGCTCAAGAAGCTGCCTCATAAAACACTGTGCCCTTCACTAGTCTGAAACAGTTTGAATACAGGGCAGTTTACCCTTAAGGAAATTCTATAGAGTGCTTAAAATAACCCAGCAGCTTCTGTGTTTCTGCCTGGGCCTTAGTGGTCCCATCACAATTTGACTGGAATTTGCATTTTATTATTAGACAAGGGTTTCCACTTCACTAGGTCTGTGTTTTGCAACACAGAGAGCAGGCTGTCACTTTTCACTTAGATGACTGCAAAGGAGCTCATGGAACATACTGAGATTATTTAAAGATTTATATCCTGGTGCCTCTTGCTTTGTAGTACCTTGAGAGTCATGAGAAGACACAAAAACACAGAACTCCACTTTGAAAGAAGACTACTGTTTTAAACTGGATTACTCAACTTCCCAATAAAAAAGACATGTCCCAAAAACATTCCTTTATTATACTCAACATTTTATCCTTCCTTCAAAGAGCAAACAGGAACAAGGAGAAGGAACCTAGCCCATCTTTACAATGAAAAGTACTGGAAGTTGATTTGAAAGTAAGTTCCACAAAACAAATCAACACCTATACAAACCAATTTGTACATCAGGGAATGTGAATAGTTTATATCAGTTCTATACACTCTGGTACAATACCATTTTCACAGCACATTTTTTAATCATGCTTTCCCTACACACCTTAGCTCAGTCACAGAACACTGGCATTCCTCAGCTAAGTGATTAACACAGTTCCTCAGTTGCTGCAGAACTGGATTGTGCAAAGCACATCAGAGGAAAAAATAGATAGCTGAAAACTTTCACAGAACTCAGGCAAGCTACCCAATAAAATGAAGAGAGGAGCCCATCAACAGCAAGACTGCATTCACAAAACCCAGTAAGGACACCCAGCTTTCAGACCAGACTATCTTCCTGAACACGACTACCCTGCACAAAGACTTCTACAAGACATTGGAGATACTAATTTTAATGTTAAAAAAAGCAAATCTCTAAGTATTCCCACTTTCCAAAGGCTGCCAGCAGCTTTAAAGTTCCCCTGCTGAATACAAGTATGGCCTGACAGTAACCAGTGGAGGACAGGGAAAGGAAGGGGAGGAAAACCCAGAAGCAAAACCAGGAACCTGAGACACGGTGATGGCGAACATATTGCATATCCTGGAGTTTGGCTTAGGAGCCAGAAAGCAGCAACCAAGTTAAACCAATTAACTTCAGCTTGACAAGTAATCTACCATATTTTAGAATTCATCTCTGGAAAACAGATGTTCATAATCATGATTTAGTAAGCTACTGGGGGAATGGAAGCCTCACTATGCATCCAAACTGTTGCCAAAAGAGAAGAGAGAGAACATTATTGCAGGGACTCAGGGGTCCTCATTACAGACTCCTGTCTTCTACACTCTGCAACACTTACTTGTTCCCCAATTTTTTGCATCTCTCCATCATCTCGGTAAGCAGAACCTGGAAAAATTATTAAATAAAATTAGTGAACAGAGACTTTGCAAAAATATTCAGCTTTAATTACTGTACTGAAATCTATTAAAAGCTGTTTTAATTACCTCTCCAATTCCAGTTGTCCTGTTTTACCCTATGTTTACAGCACAAGAAAACCATGGTGCAGCTAAACATAAAACACATCTTCTGGAATAGGTATAGTGGCATTTCAATCAAAACCACCATTTTATGGAAGTCAAATCTGCAATCCTTCATCCATGCCATTACTCTAGGAAATCACTATTTGCCAGCCAGGTAAGCTGTCTCTGGCAGGAGAGGTGGAAACTCTGCCAGACTGACAGAGATTAAAACATCCTGTTAATTATGTTAAGCTACAGTTTAGTCAAACCATTTGTATATCTGTATGACAGAAGAAATGGATGCATTCAAGAAACAAAGATGAAACTAGCTAAAGGACAGCAAGAAACAAAGAGGAATACAGCCTATGAAGTGGTCACACTTGAGCTTTGTGGAAGCATTCCTCCTGCACAGAAGAGAGCATCACACAATCATATGCAGGCTCATTTCACTCACTTTCACACTCATGTAAAAACTGACTGAGGGCTGGTTTTTCTAGTAGGAAAAATTAACTCCTCATCACAACACTTCCTTTAGTATTGAGCATTACCACATTCACTTACATCTGGAGCATGGTATGCAATGCACTGTAAAATCCAGTCTATAGCAGGAGAATATAGGGTCAAATACAAAGGGATCTCCACACACTGCACCACCAGTTGGTTCTGAACCGTATCCCCATGTATCTGTTGAAATAAAAGACAAAAATATGTTGCTGTGAAAAGGTATTTAATGGGAGATAAGATAAATTGGTCAAAGTTTGAACATGAATGAAAATGACAGCAGATGGTCTCACAAAGGTACAGATATTCTGAAGCATTCCTTGCAAGCTGGGGAAAAATATCAAGCTCCTAACATATATTATTCAAGTCTGGAAACATGCTGAATAGAGCAGATTCTACTTATCAGAATGTATGTAAGATTTCTCATCTATATCTAGATACAGGAACACCTTTAAATCTAGATTTGAGAATTTGTAAGGTTTTTTTAAGCATGTGGAAGTTTGATTAAAGAGTGTATAAATAAATGCAAATAAAACACTACTTTGCTTACTTGCTTAAATGTTAGGAGAAAGTCAAAAAAATTTTTGTTCAGGCTTTCTTTGAGTTGTGGTGCCACTTCCATCCCAACCTGTATTTAAAAAAAAAAAAAAAAAAAAAANATCTATCAATTCTCCTTCAGAGTGAGATCAAAATGCATTTGCTGAAGGAATACACCCAAGTCCCACACATCAAATCAACAAACAGCATTGAATCACATGCTTGGAACTGATTATTCCCTGGCTTACTATTACACTCACGTCCACTAACAACTACACTGAGGCAGTTACAGCTGGTTTTAAACACAACCCTAACATCAGCTCCAAGTGGTTGTAAGCACTGAGGAAATCAGCATCTACTCCAGAGCACTGCAACAGCCTAGAGCAGCACATAAAATTATTCTTGCTTCTCACAAACACTTAAAGAGAGATTCCCCATTCATAAACCAGAAGAGAAATCATTTTTTGTTTGTTTGTTGAAAGGAAGAGACAGGCTGCTGACTACTTGAGATAAAAGCAAGAGCTCCTTGAAGCCATGGCAGTGCTGCCTGCAGGAAATCTTTGCTACAGATCAGAGGAGGTGAATGACAGCCTACCCTGCAGAGGTATGCTCTGGCATAGACTGCAACCAGCGGGTCTCCAATTCCTCTGATCATAGATGTCAACCGTGGCAGACATTCCGAAATGCCCCTGTTTTTATCAGAAATCAAAATGAGCTTCAGCAGTCAATGACACAATTATATCATCTACAAATAACTTCGCTAAAATGTAGATTAACAACTGAGCATGAGTTACAGAAATATCTATCAAAGAAAAAGCACAAAAATCTATTTAATAAGTTAAATTTTCTGTGTAATACATATCCTATATTCAAATTGCAGTATTTGTTATTCAGAGCAAGACAAATAAAACTAAAGAATTCCTCTAGCTTGGCAAACAGCAGAGCTATGGAAAAGCCGTAAGTCAATGTAAGGAAAGCAGATGCTTAAAGCAGAACTGGCAGAACTCTTTCCTTGTCTCATTTTCTCACAGGTCCTTTTTGACAGAGCTGTACTAGTGCCTGGATATGAGGCCCACTAATTCCAGTAAAAGAACTGCTTTTAGGGATAATAAAGTTGTCACTATAGCAGCAATTTGGCTTCCCACACTCATTTCAAAATGTAACTGAAGAAGGACAATTACAAGGGAAGGAACATTTTCTGCTCAGCAGCTGGCACTGTTTGGCAACACATTAAACTTACACCAAAGTTTTCAACAGATACTGGTTCACTGCTCCTAAATTATTTCTCCTACTGTCTCTCCCAGTATGACATCAATATTTTCCTTTCAGTTTTCCAGCCTTTTTCCCCACTCCTCATGTCAACCATTTTCCTTCCCCTCCACCACCAGAAGCCAGTGGTTTTCAGTTTGCATTGGGATTTGTGGCACCTGATATCACATTTGTACACACATTTGAAAACTGAGACCACTATCGCATTTCAAAGCATATCTCAGCTCACCTTTAATTTTTTCATGGTATCCTCATTAAAATTCTCTCTGTACTGCTTCTTCTCAGTTCTAAGACCCTACCTACCATTAATCACAGACCTCTCATGATTAATTCACTGCATTAGTTCCTAAGTCTGCCCATTCACTTCCTTCCCATACTTAACACCATCCTTACGTTTTGGACAGGAACTTATTGCACTTCAGTATTGCTGCTTCCACATAACTAAATTGAAGCCAAGTTAAGGAACAAAACTAAGATCCACACCACTGAAAAACCTGAAGCAAACATACACCAAATGGGTATTGACCAAACTATTTTAAGGCTTTCTGTAATTAATGTCACTACACTTTGCTGATTTTTACAATTTATCCACAAGATTTTGTTTCAAATTTTTTCACGCATCATCTCTACTTTGGCACTGCCAAACTGATCAGAGCCAATAATTCAGCATTTAGTTTACTATGAAACATGACTCAAAAGTACATTCAAAACATACAGCCTGAAACACACAAAACAAAGCCATTATAAACATCAGATCCTGTGGGTTTTATTGAAAAAAAACATGTTCACTTTTGGAAAAATCTACAAAAAAAACTGCAGACACACTCTGAAGGTCTCATTTGACAAGGATACAATCTGGGAATGAGTTCTCTGATTGAAGCAATCTTGAAAAACCAGTTTAAGCAAGTTTCTTTAGCTGTATCGTTAACACTCTCTGGAGAAAAGTTATCTGGGAAAAAAACAACACAGAAATAGTTACTGGAAACAAATTACTTTTCACGTTAGGCTTAAAACTGTATTCTCTTTCCATTCATCAAGAAATTAGGTGCACAATAATAAACTAGGCAATGTATTTGCTTCTCAGCTCTCTTGAGCAGCAGTCAGATCTGAGTACATAACAAGAAAAGGTTAACAATCTTTAGCAAAAAACCTGAATTTAAGCACTTGGAGTTCATCTCAGAGCTGCTACTGAGAAATCCAACCTCTGCCTCTGCTCTTCCAAAATCAGAAATTTTAAAAAACAGAAAATACAGAGAATCTGAAACAAACACATGTATAGAAATCTGTACTGACTAGAGAACATACAAAAGAGATTTAAGCACTCAAATTGTTTATTTTCAAAGGCTAATATAAATTTTAAATAATACTATTGCAAGAAGTAAGAAGTAATGAACAGGAAATGGACAGAAAGCTTGTTTCTGAACACATCCTCTTACAAACTCCTTGTGAAACAGTTTAAAACACCAGTGCTCCAGAAAGTGCGAAGCTCCACAAAAAAATTTCCAACTTCCAACAGGAGAGAAGCCACACGAACCTCCTGCACTCAGTATTTTCTCATCTAGGATCTCAAGAGTTCTCACTGAACTTGATTTCACTTGGTTCCCAAGGGACAAACTCAGAGGTTGGTCTAAAATCCCCAAAAGTTCTCATGCACAGTCAGCACAGCGCGGATTTTCCTCCTCCCTTCCACTTTTAGAGCTGCTTGGGAAGTTCCCACCAGCAATGCCTGTGGCAGCTGTGCAGCTGCAGCAGCAGCTCAGCTCTGCAGAACTGAGGGAACTGCCCAGAAATTGTGATGTGCCATGGGAAGTGCCTGCCTTCATTAATGTTTGTAAGAGCACTTGGTCAGATCTGCAAGGAACAAGTTTGTCTTAAGTATTTTCTCTAGGTCTCAATTCAAGTGTCAGTATTTGTTGGTTTCAAGTTTACAGCTCAAATCCTATGGATTGAACTGCAAACTGATGGTACTGCCAAATACAGAATGTTTCACCTTGCAAGGATGTGCATTTCACGCACTCCAAATTGCAAGGAAATGCCTGTGTTTTCCATGGAATGGTTCCATGTCTTGCTAAAGAGGTTCTTTCATCTGCAATGTCAAATTAGATTTTTTACATTGTGTTGGAACTTCAGCTGAAAAAAAGAAAAAGGGCCCAAGTTAGAAAGATTATGCTAGGAGCAGCCTGCTGCTACTTCCAAAATTCTTCTTTCATTACAGCAAAACTATCAAGCTTCCAGTCTGACAACAAAAACATCTATTTACCCAAAACTGAGCTCTCAGCTTTGTTACATTTCTACCACTAACTTTAAGTTACTAAACTGTAATACTTTCAGAAGAAAGCATATGCTAAGACAAGAAAGGAAAAATAAAAAGTTTTCCTTCATCTAATTTGGCCATTCCTACTTAATTCTCCCTCCCCCTAATAAACTCTGTGTTAGAGAACTCACAATTGTGATTTCAAGCCTCAGGAAGACCCAGTTTCCATTCAGTAACAGCAGAGCCACATATAATAAAGCACACTTTATTTTATCTTAGGTTTATCCTTCACAATTAAATCCTGCATGAACACTGTGAATAGTGGAAACTGAAAGCAATGGATTTTACTCTGTTAAAAACTAAGCAATGGATTTCACTCTGTTAAAAACTAAAAGCTGCTAGATTCATATCAGAACCTTCTCTGTAGGAGATAGAGAAGCAATGGTCCTGTTTAACCTTCATGATTTTTTGCTGAAGCACAGTAGAAACAAGCACAAAGTTACCTTGCAGAGAGACTCTGTTATCCACACACATTGACAGAATTCTTTCATACACCAGTTTCCCTGGTTAAACAAAAAAAAAAAAAATCTAAACAAATTAACAAATTGTAAAACACAAAACGTTGGTACAAAGGTTCCCTTTCCAACATACAATGAAATTAGATGGAGAAACCTTCCCAGAACACTGACATTCTGCTGCCCTCTAGTGAAATGTTCAGTGTGATTTTGCACTTCTCACACTACAAAAACATTCAGTGCAGAGGTAACACCCAGGTCAGATCTCTCCCAGGCCAGAAAGGACAGCTGCTGTCCTGACTCTGCTGAGTTTGGACATGATGTTATCTCCAGCAGCTTTCAGCAAGTAGGAAGGAGCACAAGGAGGAAGCACGACCTTGAAAAACAATTGGATCTCTGTCGTAGCATATCCTGCTGGCACCAAAACACCCTTCAACTTTAAATACCATTGTCAATCTTTTCCATAACATGGCAGAAAAATAAGAGAGTCACATGAAGTGGACGATGATTTCACTTACAAGTTTAAAAAATGTATTAAAAGAAAAACAATAACTACATTCTGATCATTTCATAGTCCTTATTCAGCCAAAGAAAACTTTGTGACTTCTATTCTTCAAATACAAAAATAATGAAATATTGAGTCAAAAGGCTGCCAAAATCCAAAACATTTTTATCATGACAGTGTGTTTCAAATTTCAAAATGCAGAGATCATGATTTTTCCTAACATTTTGTTCTAGATATTCAGTAACATATAAAGCACAGAACCACAAAAAGAAATATTTTTATCTTACGGACTTTGCTCTTAGGAGATTTTTTACAATTATATGCTGTGTTTACCACTGGTGTACAAACATTTATGTTGGAAATATTCCATGTCAAAACTAAAAGTCATTTTAGCCCTTTTTAGATAACTTTGACCCTTTTAACATTACAAAAAAAAATAATCTTATTAACAACTGTGTAGTAAGTCTGGCACAGTAGATACTTACCAAAAGTATCAAGAATATCTGTAATTAAAACAAATTTACTTGGATAAAACTGGATTACTGTTGTGTCTGAAAGAAGTTTAGAACACTAGAAAGAGAAAAAGAAAAAAAACAAAGAAACATTTTTAGAAGCCAACAAAAGTTTGTGTTTTACTCCAGGAAAACTGGAATACCCACAGATTCAAAAGGCCAATATGAACTATGAAGCCAAAGAGCCACACAGACCTGTTTTCCTTTATACAGAGCAATCTACAATGCAGAGTTTCAGCTGACCATGAAGATCTTCGCATTTGTTCAGACAAGACAAATTCTCTCCCAGACAAAGCATTAAAAAAAACTTCTTCTCTAAAATCAGGATTTTAAAGATGCTTTCAATTTTTCACCATCTCTCTAAGCATTCATATCAAACACAAAAGATAATACAGATTAAACTAAGAAACTATTTTAGAAGTGTACTTAATGAGCTTTCTATTGCATTTTTGCTGCTCACATAACGAGTTCAAACATTATGGAAACAGCCTGAGCCACAGTCAGCTCCAGGGAGGACTCTGCAATCAATCACAACCTGATCATGGCATTTGGACTACAATGATGCCTGGTACAAAGTCACATTTGAAAATGTATCATCCCCCTAGTTCTATTCTCATTGGATGTTCAGGCCAGGAAGGAAGATGTCCATTGAGTGTATGAATTCAAAATACACACGGAGGTATGAAGATGTTTCTAAGATAATTAATTAAGCTATCATTCATTTCCCAAGATTAAACTGGAGTCAAAAGCTTTGGTAGATGATTACTCACAAAAAAATCCCCAACTTCTACCAAAACAGGTGAATGACTGACTGGGGAGTGAAATCCACCTTTCCCTTGCTTAAGCCAAATGTGGCCTTTGGCCCTGACTCTTCTCTGCTCTCTAAGACTGATAATATTTTATATGAGCTCCATCCCTTCTCTCTCCTTCACCAGGAGACAGTTCTTCAACCTCAGTGGAATAAATAAAGTTTAAACTTTTGTTACACTACAAAAATCCAAGAAGCAATCCAATAACTCACAAGACTGCTCTGTTTAAAGAGGGAAATCATAACATTTGAACACGCTTAAACCAGGGGCACACTTAGTCTTTTTGTTTTATTCATCAGGGTAACTTGAAGAGTGCACCAGAAAGACAGGTGAGAGCATTCCCATCCTACAATCACGGCAGAACCTTCCTGACTGTGTAGCTGTTTAGGAGCTGCACACAGCACAAATACTTAATTACCACTTTTCTTAGAGCTCACACACATAATCAACTTACTTCAGCTTACTCTAAGCAGCTTAGCATACTCCATCTTGACAAGTAAAGCATCTTGCAAAAAGCCACTTGAGGAATCATAGAATAGCTTAGGTGGGACAAGACCTTCAAGACTGCTGAGTACAACCTTTAATCCACCACTGCCAAGATCACTAATAAAAAATTTCCCCAAGTGCAATATGTACACATCTTTTAAATACCTCCAAGGATGGTGATGCCACCACTGCCCTGGGCAAACTGCTTCAGTGGTTGAGAACCCTTTTGGTTGAAAAAGTTTTCCTAACCAGAAGCCAAACTAACTCTTCCTACTGCCCACTAACCAGTCTGTAATAATAATGACAGACTGTGTATTATGCCTGATGCCAAGAGAACTGCTCAGCTCTTTCAGAGGATWCAGCACTCTGCAGGAAGAAGCACATCAAGTGAAGCTCAGTGAGGGTTCTACCCTATCCTGCTTTTTAACTACAGAATTATTATCCTTCATGAAACTTTTAAATTCCTTAATTACACAAGTAGCTATTTCATTATTAGCCAATCTCTCAATTAGTGATAACCATCTGCAGCATTAAGTGCTAAGTGAACAACACTTTAGCAGAGATAAATACATTCAACTTTGGTACCACTTTCCTAAAAGGAAGCACTGGATCCCATGTTAAAAACTGTATTATTTCAAAATAATTTGTGAACCAGTTGCAAAAGAACACATGAAAGTATCAATGCATAGATTATCACTGCGTTAGCACACACGTATATATATATTTGCACACAAAGCACTGTGAATACATCCCTGCTGCTTTTCTTCTCATCCAAAGACTATCTTCACACTTCACAATCCTATATATGGATTTTTAAAAAAATAACAATAATAGCGCTGATTTCATAGTACTACAATAGTACATTAGTCACCCTAGGTCACCTATAATTGCTTGATCTCACTTCATTAATGTTTCATTTCCTTTTTTGTCTTTACCACAATTTAAGATGAAATTACTTCAAGCAGTTTTCACAAGAGTATCCAGAATGACCAAAAAAAAATCCTGACTTTCTATAACCCCACTGGATGACTATGAGCATTACATCAGTTTTACAGTTTTAAGGATGGCATTATCTCATCTGTCCTCTGCTGCACTCTGCCTCTGGCCTTTTTTAAAGGCCAAGCCAAACAAAACAGCATTTCACTGTCCTATTTCCCCATGCCCTCCTCAAAGCACATCACACTGTGGACAAGTTCTCAAACAAACAAACAAAAACAAACCCAATACACACAAATTCAACAATCTGGTTTTGGTAGCTTGCTAAGGTCCCAAATCCCTTTATTTAATTGCCCTACTAAGTTTGGATGGGTAAAATGCTGATGTTCAAAAAAGCCATTCTGGTATTACTTGAAGGAGGAAGAGGACAGGAAAGGAAATTACATGTCCTAGAAAGAGCTGATTACTGCTACATGCTGTTTGTTTACCTGTCCTTAAGCAGGTAAAATTTCCACATTTGTCATTTGGTGACTCATTGAGAATTCCATCCCACATTACCTAGTCAAAACCAGTAAGTAACAATAAAGCTGAAAATCCAACTATTGTCAGAAGCCATAAAACCCTT
>PYHW01009720.1:2062328-2074079 GCA_013186435.1 Turdus rufiventris | reverse complement strand
TAAAACTGACCTGGATGACTATTTTCAGAGCTTTTACTTTCTGATCAGAGGACCATGCATCCTTCAAAGACTGGTTCAGTTCTTCAATTCGGTTCATATAATCCTGCTGAGTCAAATTCAGCAGCTCTTTCTGTGATCCCTGGCAAGAAAACACAAACCTACTTATTAAGAGCTAGGAGGGTAGGAAGGAGAGTGCTGTTACTATAGGCTCACATCACCATGTTGTGGTGGAGAATCCTACAGAATTTATCACCATTTCCCTCAGGTCTTTGGAAAAGAGGTTATGAAACATCTCACCTTTGGACAGTAAAATACTGCAGCTTGAGAAATAACTTCAGCACTCAGTATTTCAATCAAGCTCATAATTGTAGCTTAAATAAAACTCAGGTAGACATGCAGCTTCTACAACAGGGGCAACCAGAATTATCAGGTGTTAAGACTACAGGGCTCCACAAAGTTTTACAGCAGTAAGAAGGTACATCAGCAGCAATAGATCTAGTAAATTTTCAAATCACAATTTCAAGTGATACAAAAACATGATTCTGTCTGAATCCTGCAACAATAAGGATTAAAATTACTAAAGAATTCCCACAGAAAGTAACTATTTATCTAAATACTGCACTTGCAGAATCAGGACCTTTTTAAAAGGTTTCACAAAAGATTTTTATTTCACAAATTCTTTTCACTGTTATAATGATGCTGTAATTTCACCAGAAAACTTTCTCACCTCTTCCAGATCATCCAGTTCTTCTAACCTTGTCCTCACTTTTTCAGAAACTGCTGAACCAGCAGTTGTGGCTTTTCCTGCACAGAATTACAGATCAGTTTCTTTAACATTTAAACTTGGGACTTCTAATGAGAAACAAACCTGAAGGAGTCTGACATGGATCAGACAGCTTCTGTGACAGAAGAAGTGGTTTGATTCATTTATTGAAGACACACATCTAAATACACCTACAGTGCATTCACCTTGAACCAAGGCAAAGTAAGCAAAATTGAATATAAGTGGACTTTCCTACAAGTTTTACTGGTAAGAAAAGAATCACCAGATAGAACCATGGGATAATTAAGGACAGAAAAGCTCTAGGGAAGTCTGTGTCCAACTCTCCTCCTCAAAGCAAGTCCAATCCTGAAGTTGTTGCACAGGGTTATCCCCAGTCAATTAATTTAACAACACCTAAGGATACAGATGTCACACTCTGCCTGATCATCCAGTTTCAGTGTTTAATCATTCTCATTGCCAAAAAGTATTTTATATTTTTGCAGATGTTGAAATGCTGCACATTTATTCATATATAAAAATCCTGATTTACTATGCTATGATTACTTAGCCCAGATTCTCTTTGCTAGAAAACATGATAAAATATTTAACATTTGGTTCTTTTTTAAACACCCAGCATACAGTTGAAATCACTTCACTTTCATGTAAAGAGAATAACTAAACAAGTTCCCAAAGGACTTGTTTGCTTTCCTTCCAGCTAGCAGAAAAGTTGATAAACATGATCCTCAAACATCATTGCTCAGTTTAAACGGAAGAAAGTTTTAAGCTACAGTGGAAGGCAGTGCAGTGAAATTATCACAAATTCATAAACCCACAGGAATAAAAGGCAAGGTGGTTGGCTGCCTTATTTTCAATAATTATTTAAAACTAATATCCAGATGTCTTATCTACAAAAAAGTAAGGATCATAATGTCAGAATGGGGGAGGCAGGAAAACACATTTTAACTGTTCTTGACCTGCCTCAAGCAAACTCTGTTACTGCAAAGAAAGTTCTCACCTTTTTCAGATCCCATGTACAGATTCTGTGAAGAAGTAGAAAAAGCAGACTGTTAAAAAACATGTACTCACTAGCATTCCAAGAATGCACAGGGTAATTACACTGCTAATTAACCTCCAGTCATTTAGAAGTAGTCACAAGACCCAAAGTTATTTGCATTGTTACAAAAAGACAAAGTGACTTCTAAATATCAAAATACTTGGGCTCAGCTCTAAAACAATCTTTACAAGTGAGAGCTTGTGATTCAGTTTTATGACATTTAGAGGACCAGTATTTACCCATGAAAGAATTATAAAATAGCAACATCTAAAATCCATTAAAGGTCTAGTAAAAATAAAAAAAAACTGTGGCAGCCACCACTTACAATAGAAAGCTTCTCTGTTGTTGTGTATCTAGCAAGGATTTCACCACGTTTGCTTGACCATGGTTCAAAGTCACTTCCTACTGCTGAGCTCTCATCTTTATCCCGTTTCCTTCGTGCACCATCCTACAACAGGAGTACAAAGGCAAAAGTTAAATACAGATCTGGAAAAAGAAGAGAAGGCTGATAAAGGTCAACCTAATGTTTCAAGTGCTAGCTGATCCTTTCAAAAGCAACATATTTTTAAAAAAATAAACAAGACAAAAGAAGGGAAATAAAAAAGAATATTCTATTAATATGGCATGTTTCCCATATTAATTTCTTCACTGGTGAGACAATACATTCTAGCTAGGGTTGGCTTTGTGGTTTTATTTTACCGGGTTGAGGTAACTGCCCCCAGAGTTACCGTTGGAGGAGCAGCAGTCACAGGATCTGCAGCTGCTGCAAACAATGACAGGGGATCAGTGCCATCCAACACACTGCTCAGAGGGTCCATCACGGAGCTGGAGGAAGAGGAGGAGGTAGAGGAAGTGCTTCCCTTCCGGCTCATCTTCTTGGTCTTGGATTCAGTAACCTAAAAGAAAACGTTCAGAACTATTCAACAAAAAGGCTTTCTCTCCCCTTGTTTTTCTTTAATAAATCATCAAAACACATGCTACATAAATTGTGCTGTTGCAACGAAAGCAAGGAAACATCAAACAAACCCTTTGGAGTGAGCACCAGCATTTAAACTGAACCCCTCTTCCCTGAATCTGGAGGCACTCACTCTTCAGTAGAATTTCCACTGCTTTTTTTTTTTTTCCTTGCAATTCTAGGTCTACAAAATTGTAAGAACAATCACTCTGAATATTCTTCTAGTACCCCTCATCTATTTTATTACATTTTTCCCTGTCCTCCAAACTCTTTCTTGCTATTTAATTTCCTCTGCCAGTTTCATCTTTACTTTTCCAAGCCTGGAACATCAAATCCACACCTCAGGCCACTGTCTTCCCTCCCTGCCAGCCTTCCTGAGCAGAAGCTGCTGCCCATTTATCATTCATTAGTGGGGAACACATCTCTTTGAAGCTGGATCTTTTCTGTACATCTTTAAAAGCCTCTTATACATCAAAGGAATTATAAATGTTTTAAAGCACACAGCTGACTGGAAGCTCACCCAAAACCAAACCTTACATCAGGCAATTATGCAGGTCATTTGTAATGCAACAATTTGATTTAAAATTTATCCATTGTTCAGCACTTAATGCAACCAAGAAAACCTGCAAGTTGGAGGTGCTGTATTTGTCAGGAGCCTGCTTCTGACACGTAACAGCACCAGCAAACTTCTGTGAAGGGCAAAAAGAATAAACCTTGTTCCCTCTAAAACACCAGCACAGAAAGCAACTTCACGAGTACCAGCAACAACCTTTTAATTTTAAAGGAACAGATGTAAAAATAGGAGCACAGTCTGAAATCAGATTCATTTTCCAAAACTCACTGTAATGGGTTTCAGTGGATGGTAATCACCAAAATCCAAGGGTACAGATTCCAGTTTGCACGCTTCAGATTCTGACACATAGTTCCTCGCTCTTGCATGCCTTAACAAGAGTGAAAGCAAAATATACATGCATATAAATAACCACATACTAAGAGAGAAGCATATCTTGCACCTATACAGATGCTTATTTAGAAAAAGAAAAGCAAATTGAAAAATAAGCAAACATAAAGATCCAAATTTCTCTCTATTGAGATAACATAAAACTAAAACTGGAGAAATTCTACTTTCAGCCATTTAGTTGAACTCTTTCTTAGTCCTTGAAACATGCAGAACTGCTAATTGTTCTTTCCTGTTTCATTCAAGATCCTGAGAATGTTTATAACACACAATACTGCCTCAGCTGAATGAGTAAAATGAGGGGGACACACAAAAAATTCTTCAAGCAGAATCCTAACAAAAGCAAACAGCATTCCCCCCCAATTAACACACATCCTTCTCACAAGAATTAATCCAAAACTTCAAATAATCCCATTCCTACTCAGAGACATAACTCATCTGGAAGATTTTCAGCAGTGCTAAGCAGTCAGCTGTTCTACAGATATCACGTGCCCAAAAACTCCAAATTTCCTCAATAATGAATTATGGATTAGATAATTTATGGTTGTACCACTCCAAGGAGAAGCTTTGACATATCATGAGATAGAGTAGAACAAGAGTCCAGTGAAATCCACATGCTTATTTGTCTTCTTCTTTTGTTTTCTTGATCTCCAGTCCCCTTTTTTCTTTTTGCTACTGTCCCCTTGTTCAATGACACTTCTTGATCATTTACATCATGGGTGAAAAATCTTCCCAACTCTTTCTGGCTACACTATTACAACATTTCTTTAACAGCTGACAATGCTCTCAGCATCCCCAGGGCAGAATCAACTGCACTGCAATTAGTGTGAGCACACCGGGCAAGGAGAGAACAAGAGCTGCAAACCCTGCAAAAAAGCCTTTTAAAAGTACATTTTTACAATGTGGCTATTCCCGTGGTAGGACAGCTTGTAACAGAGCTAATACAGAAGACAAGATCAAGTTTGCTCTGGCATTATGTTCTGCTTATTCTCCAGGGAAAGGAGATTAAACATTCCTTTCTAGGCCACAGCAGTGCAGCCAACTTTTGAGAGGAAATAAAAATAAGACTCTGGCCAAGCTGGGGTTTCACCCTCTGTGCCTCCTGCATGATTACACCCCTGCTTCAGGTGCTCTTTTAACAGTGGGTTTCAATCTTTTCCACACATGAGCAGCACTGCAATTGCCACCTCTCTGCACCTTGAGCACCTTCCAGCCTACCAACCATTTCCTCTCCTCCTGGTAAAACATCTTTGTTCCTGGGACTGCTTTCGGCACACAGCACCCTCCCAGAGCCAGTGTTTATCCAAAGCAAGCACTTCAAGAAGCTCACAGAGAGCACAAAGGAGCCAGGTATATAAAATGGAAGAATGAAGCACATCCCATAGTGACTGTACCTATCATTACCAGAGTATTAAACATAAAAACAGAACAGTTTCTCTACATATTTATTCATAGCTATTATAAAACTACCTTGTAGCTCTACGCTTTAAATCATTTTATACACTTTTTCCTACTTTAACACATTTGTTTAAATTTTTAAAATCTGCTTAATTTGAACATTATGTTAATAAAACTCTTCAGCACCAACAGATGCTATTTTTTCCTCATATGCAGATAATAAATCTGCAAAACAACTTTTTAGCATTAATACTGCTTAAAAATAGCTAGAGTTCTGCTAAGCCCCATAGCATATGGGATATCTTTCATATGAGAGAATAGCATGATGGAAAACACCTTACTCTGGTAAAGCTCTGGTTATTTCCCCATGGCCACTTCTGCAACAGTGTTACTACACCTATTCATTAGGCTGTTACCTCATTGCTGTACTACGTAAAAACCAACTTTCAGCATCTCTGCTGCTCTGATTTGTTCTATTTTGCTTTTATCTGCTCCAGAAGAGTGCCTCTTTTATCCTTTCTGTACCAAACGCTAGACTAATTCCTTGTCCTAGGCGGTGCAGCTTCCTCAGATGCACACGTCTGCCTGTAAATGCACGTTGCTAGAAGCTGGCTCAGTGTAACACGGGGACTGCACCCTCGGCTCTCTCCGAGAGCAGCGCCGGGCTGCAGGCTCACGGCAGCGGAACCGGCCCGGTCTCCTCAGGCCGAACTGCCCCGAGCCCCGCGGGCGGAGAGGCCGCGCACTTTCCCCTCTGCCACATCCCCCCGCCTTATCCCCCCGCCTGCGAGGGTCGCCGAGCATGAGGGCAGCCCTGGCCCAGCCGCGGGGAACCCGCAGCCCCCCAGAGCCCGCCGGCCGCCCCTCAGCGGGGACCGGCGGCTCCCGGCGCCTCACCAGGGGAACGCCGCCATCTTGCGCCGCGTCACGTGACAGCGCGCGCCGGCCACGCCCTCCGCCGTAGCTCCGCCCCCTTCCCCAGAGCGGGAAACGCCTGAGGGCGGGCGGCGAACGCGGCTCCGCGAACCGCACAGAAACGCAATGATCGGTAAAGATTTACGCTTTATTGTGCAGAATGCTTTGAGTAAAAAGCGAGACCGGTGAAAAATGAAACAAAGTACAAAAATAAATAGGTTTTTGTAATGGTATCACAATTGCACACAAAATAAAAAGATAAATAGGTATAAATACAAAACAGCAAGTACAAAACCGAATTCTGGCACTTGTCAAGAGAAAGGCCTCATGAAAGTTTAAAAAAAAAAAAACAATCCCTTGTGCTATAATGCTTTATTACATACTGGAAACATGCTTGAAGAACAAGAGGTTTAGATGTGAAACCCTAAGAGAAGGGAAACATTAATTTCTACTAACACACCAAACCTATCTGTGCATCAACATATTGCCTATGCTAATAATAAATACAGCACAGCACATAACACATGCATTAAAAACATCAATCATTAGTGCTGCAGATCAACAGCAGCTTTTGTCATCTTTTACACAGGTGGCCCTTGTCACTGTAAATTCCTCCCCTCATGAGATGTTTTCCCCTCCTAAGGAAAGCTGGGAAGTAAAACACAGCTTTGGTGCCCACCAGGTGAGCAAGAAACCTGCCTGGGCCATTTTGTGTATCCAAGTGAGATTTTAAAGCACCACAGTATTAGTGTGAAGTCTTCCACTATGTAAACTCTTTTGTTTACACCATTAGGGCCCCAGATTTCCAACAGACCAAGCAGGGTCATTCTTCAAGCTGCTTGGGCAGTGGTTTGTGCCATTTTCCAAGCAAGCAATTTGTAATTTAGTGCCTGGTATAACACAGCTGTTCTGAACAGCATCACGAGCTGCAGAGCACAGATTGGTGCTAGATAAAAGCCACACGCTGGTGCCACAGTCAAGCCAATCCACTCATCCCTGCCCATGTCCTGTCCTCATCCCATTATAAATGTTCCTCTTTCATGCTATTTACCTCAATAAAATCTTCAGTTAAGTCTTTTTTCTTTTACATTCATGTCAACACATTACAAAGGCTCCAAAGTTTAGTGTGTTGTATTGTACTGACACTGGGAAAATAAAAAAATATAACTTAATTTACATTCTGGCAGTCATTATGCAAATCTGCAATCTGCAAAGATTATAGAGCCGGGCTTTTCTCTCTAGAACTTTGTTAATTTAATGTCTCAAGTTCATTAAAAGAAGGAGAATTATGCTCTCCTCAAGCTGATGGGTAATATCCATGTTGGAAGACTAAGGTAAAATATGACCATGATCTTTTTTAAAGTTAAATATTCCTAAACAGGAAAGTGTTGGGATTTGGTAGGTATTCCCCACCTGCAGAAATCATGACTTCAGTACAAAGGCTTGTTAGATCACAGTAGAACATAAACTGCTCAGAAAACCTGCAAGTGTCATCAATTAAATGTAACGTAGCTGAATGACTATTACAGACTGAAATAACTAAGTCTGAAATGGTAAAACAGTAAAATCTTACCTTCTGAAGGTTCTGTAGACCATACACATCTCCATACTGGACAAATGTTGTTTCCATTAAAAAAATGCAGTAGACAGCAGGGCAATAAAAACTCAGAGGTCTTTCAGCAGAGGGGTTTGATCTACCACACATATAAATGCACATTTTTGGTTTGGTCAGTGTAAGCATGTCCATCAGCCCAGCACTGAATCTGGACCACGTCTGTTCAGCTCAGCAGAAATGCAAAACATTTGATAAAAGGCCTTTAGTACAGAAATTGAGCTAATCTCATTCCTACAGAAAGTACATTCAAAACAGCTACTGACAAATCCACTTGAAAGCTCACCTTTGTTTAAATTAAGTTTGGGGTTTTTTTTCACATTTAGCTTCTTTAACTTCATGGTATGAAACTGAATACATACTCATGACTTACTTATGGTGGCACTCAAGACACAGAAATTGCAATTTAAGTAATGCAAAAAGCGTAAGTCAGACACTAGAATTAGAAAGTGTGAAAAAGTCACAAATTACCTTCATGTTGCCCTGTGGTAGTCTTTAAATAAACAAGATTATAAATCTTTTATACATTAATACTAGTCTGTACACAAGTTCTAACATGCAGTTTTCCCACATGCATTAGAGCTTCAAAGCAACTTCAATATGATTGTGTTAATGTGTCATCTGAAAATGACAAAGTAGGTTTATAATGCCTAAATATACGTATATTTAAAGAAGATGCAATATTAAAAATCAGTGCTGAGAATGCCATCATTAAAACACAGCCATTTTATCCCAGTGAATGTTGTCTTCTTAAATTGTCACAACATTTGGCTTCTTTCTTTGGGTTCTTCCTGCATATGCTCCTAAAAATAAGTAGAAACATTACTGTATTACAATTAATAGTAATAATTTTTTGAACAGGATTATCCAACAAAAATTGCTGAAAAATATTAGGGCAATTTTTTTAAAGCAGTATTATGCATTCAGTGACTACTTTTAAAATGACAGTTTTCATAATGCTATACCCCAAAAGCCTTATGAAAACTACCTATGGGTTTAAAAGTAATGACATTTTATAGTACTGCCTTACTTAATAATTATTCTGTCTTCTTTTCTGCTACTCTAGAACAACTACAACCACAATTTACAAATTTTTAAAAGAACTATTGCATAACCAAGATAGATTAAATGGCTGGTAAGTTTAACTATGCCATCTATTATTTTTAAAGAAATTATCAATTTTAAAATATTATATAAGTTGAATACTGAAGATCTTTTCTATTGTCAGATTAATTTAAACAAAGAGACAGATGTATGCTCCCTTATGTCAATAAGACAACCAGAATTAGAAGTGCAGTATGAAAATCATCAGGCAGAACCCTTATAAAAGGAAGGATGCTTAAGTAAAAAATAATAAATAAACAAACAAATAAGTCTTTCCGGAGGGAACAAGTATATACATACATATATTTAAAAATCCACATTATACTATGCATGACACAAATATCTTCCAGCCCTGCAGGCTGCTAAGAAGTAGCACAACTCAGCATTCCTTAGTTTCAAGCAATTACCAAGAAAGTGCAGCAGTGTGAGCAAACATTTACAGAAAGCAGTGAAAATCATCACAGGGAGCAGAGCAGTGGGAATGGGAGACAGCCATAGAAGAGAAATGACCACCAGGCAGTAAATGAATGTGACAAAGAAGTGCCAGCCCTTTTTAGGCTCTTTGGTTACTGTGGGTACTTACAGGTGTCCAAAGCAGCTTTGGGAATGCCCAGAGCCCTCACATCTCAACAGGCTACCACTACACAACAGGCACAGCCCTGCCCAGTGCTGGGCTCTTCACATCACCTGCCATCTCCCAGGACAGACAACCAGGCCGACAGACACTGCTTTCTCAGTGATTAACACTACCCCTTAACTCACCTCAAGTGTCCTCCAAATTATATAAAAATCTCACACAAGTAACAGGATATTACAGTGATAGCCTGTGAGTGCAAAACTCCCACAGCAATCTAGACTAGGGAACTGCAGAAGGCAAATTTGAATAAAAATAGTGACAGTTCTAAAAACAATCATCACCCATCCTTTTCCAGTGGCAAGGGACAATCCTTGAGGCCTCTCTCCTGGGACAAAGGACAGACCTGCTACTCACACACAGCAGGTCTGAGGCTTCCTGAAGTGCTGGCCTGAAAGCCTTCCTGTCCTTTCAATACACTCCACTGCTGAAGATGTGTGTACAGAACTGAGAACCAAATGACATGAAGATTCTAATCCAAGTCTATTTTGACTACTATCAATTTCTCAACAGTTCCAGTGAATCTGTTTTATGACTGGGCATCTGGTGAGTGAAAGCAAATGAGCTGTGCAGCACATTCTATACACTGTGTTTATAGAATTTGGAAGTGGATGGTTCAGTTACCAGCACAGGTTTGTTTAAAGAGCTAGGTTAGACTTGAGGCATAGCAAAGCAGGTGCACAAGGGAGGGAAAACAATATATTGCCAATTTATTTTTTCTAGATACTAATAACTTATTTACTATAAGATCCAAGCACCAATTTTCTACACACCTGGAACAGCCTTGTAAGACACTCTGCTCCCTGAGGCCTTCCTTCTATTTTGCTCAACCCCATTCACTGAGGTCTTAGGGGTTCTAATTAAATATAAAAGAGTTCATGAGTCACTTGCAACAAAATGGAAAGGCTGTATACAAAAATACAGACACTATCAAAACGTGTTTGGCACGAAAACATCTTTACAATGTCCCACAGAGCCTCCTCCTGAGCACCTGCACAGTTCCTAGTGATATTATTATGGTTTATATAGATATATTAAGGAGAACACGTCCCCACAAACAGATTGAAAAACTCTATTCAAGAAACTGATTTAGTTTAGATACCATGGCATTACAGTTTACATATAAAAATACACATATTTCATTAAGGGGACACAAAGCTTCATGGAATGAATGTTACAAATAGAAATGCTGGAACAGTGTAAATGAAGACAACACACAAGAGGATGACAGCAATAAATATTTTCCTGCAGTATAAGGTAAAATAAAGCTTCATCACTCTCTCAAAATACTGAGAGAAGTAATTATTTTTATTCTGAACTACAGTTGTACTGCTACGTGTAAATATTATTCATCAATCACTGTTCTTGCATTTTGAATTTAGTTTCATCTTCAGGCTAGAGACATGCTGTGCTCTTACCCTTGTCTGCAGAGCAGTCTATGAACTGGGGCATTCTGTCCTTGGTTTGGTTGAAGGATGCTGTTAAAACACAAACTTTTATTAGTGCTTTTTCCCTTTAAAAATCAAAGTTTCTCAAGAAATGCCAAATGATGCATCATGTTTCACATTAACAAATTCAGAAAGGCTAACAGGTTTTGTAATGCAAATGACATGCAGGCAAAGTGGCTGGAATTAAAATCGCAGAATAGGATTGCTGCCTCCACTATTCAAAACAAAGGAAGAAAAAGGCACACATAGATGTGGGTTCCCAGTCATTGATGAGAACACACAGGAAAAAGGGCTGAATTGCTTACAGCAGTCCTTGAAGGCTGAGCTGTACGAGTAGACAGCATGTTTTAAAGCTTTTGGGTAAACATGGGATAAAATCTGGTTTTAAGGGATGCCAGGTATCTGACTTTTAATAGGAGATAAATGTGCAGACAGGCCCCATAAGAGAGCAGCTGTTGTCTGCCTGAACAACATGTACTGAGCACTGTAACTTCTGTGATCTGAGCAAACAATCACACACTCAAGCTACAAAGCTTTCCTCACAACAGAAAGYCATTTCTTTTCTGACAGCTTCCTAAAGATAAACATTAACAATAATTCCACTGCACAGTAAAGGATATTAGGGAAGGATATTAGTAGTGTCAAACTGAAGCTCAGTAATGCATCTCAGAGAAAAACCTTAACCTGAGCACCAAGACTTAAAGCCATAAATAAGTAACTTCTGAAGATAAAATTTCAGAACTGACTCTGAAGAAAACATATCTTTCCTAATCTACAATGAGCTAATAAACGCTTTCCTTGGGCCATGGTAAATCAGATTTAATTAATTTTCATGACAATAGTAACAGGAATTGAGCTGATCAATGGCAAACCAACAATACAGATCGCAGAATCCATCACTGTAAGACAG
>PYHW01009720.1:2021747-2050392 GCA_013186435.1 Turdus rufiventris | reverse complement strand
TTTCCCTCAGTGTCCCATGTTTTATTAGGAACATCCCCCGTTTCCCTCAGTTCGGGAACGTTCCCCGTTTCCCTCAGTGTCCCATGTTCTATCGCGAACGTTCCCCGTTTCCCTCAGTGTCCCATGTTTTATTAGGAACATCCCCCGTTTCCCTCAGTGTCCCATGTTTTATCGCGAACGTTCCCGTTTCCCTCAGGGCCCCTCCCGCCGTTACCTGAGGGGATCTCGGGGCCCGGCCCCGCCCTCAGCGCGCCCGGAGGGCGGGGCGCACGCTGCGAGCGCTGATTGGCTGCTGCGGCGCACAGCCGGCTGCTGATTGGCTGGCTGGGGCAGCGCCGTCCCCTCGGCCTGAGGAGAGGCGGCGGCCGCAGTTCCGGCCCGGCTCTGACCGCGGCCCCGCCATGCTGTGCCACGGGGAGAGCCTGCTGAGCTCCCTGACGGCGCTGATGGCGCTGGCGCTGGCGCTGAGCCGCAGCCCGGCGCTGGCCTGCCTGCTGCCGGCCGGGCTGTACCTGGCTCTGCACCTCCTGACGCTGGAGCCCGCGGCGCCCCAGAGCGCGCAGCGCGTCCTGCGGCCCCGCGGCGCCGCCGCCCGCATCGCGCACCGCGGCGGCGCGCACGACGCGCCCGAGAACACGCTGGCTGCCATCCGACAGGTCAGCACGGCCCCGGGGCTGCCGGCACACCCTCGGCCTGGGGGTTCTGTCTGATCATCCTCCCTTCCAGCAGCGAGCCCTGCTACCGCGAGTAACCCCGGCTGTCCTTCCGAGAGCTGCTGGAAGGTGTGGGAGTGGTTGATCCTTCACCCCAAAGGGAGCTTCAGAGCAGATCTGAATATTGCTGGAGCTGTTGTAGCCTTGGTGCTGATGGCTATTTCAGAATGCAGCCATAGTGAAATATTTTATTGATGTAGTAACAGCACACAGAGAGCAGATAGCAGCTCAGTAACAGGCTGTTTGTTTTTTAAAAACTGATCTGTGATGAGTCCACAGTTGGGGAAATCTGGTAGCAGAACTTCCCTGTGGGCAGCCCTGCCGTGACTCACTGCTGCCTCATCTGCCAGGCATCGAGGCACAGCCAGGGTTCACAGCCTCTTTCTGAGAATCATTAGAAATAGTGATTATCAGTCTCTGGAATGTCGTGTTTCTGTGAGGTTGAGATATTGCTGTTCTGAGGATCTCTTACCTTTACATGAGACAGAACTCTTAGTCCTGATAAATTCTGAAGCTGCGCAATCTGTAGGTAGCAGACACCTGTGGGTAACCTCTAGTGCATACCCGGGTTTTGTCTTTCTGCTGTATTGTCCCTTTTCCCAGGAGGGCATTTGTCCTTCAGAGCAATTGGTGGTGTTAGCACTTCACTCGAGTGTTTTCCTGGAGAGTTCTTGGGAAAGATCCAGGGCAGGAAGAGGGCGTATGAAATGTTCTAAGGCAGCCTGGCTGCTTCTTGCTCTCTGCTAAGGCCATTCCTCAGAGAGGAGCAGGGGTTTGTCTGCATCCATCTTCTGCTCGGTACACACATGCTAAACAGTGTTGGCTGAGTGTTACAGTGTAGGTTATGTGAACTGGAGGCATTTGCTTCTCTTGTCTTTTAGAAAATAACCTAACTTAAGGACTTCAGGATTATTACAGCAGGATTCTTTTCTGCATTTTTATCCTGCCACAGTTCCTATCCCAAGACTGAGGCAGAATCATTATGGTTTCATCTGTAAAATAGATTAGATGGTTCAGTTGATCTATAAATTTTCTAACAGTGACTTGGACAGAACCTGCTTTGTTCTGCAGATGAAGACTACTGAAAAGTACATTAATATTTTATTATATTTTTACCAAAACACAAGCTAATTATAGCTGTACCTGTGTCAAATCTATAAAGCTGTTTATTCTGTTGTATGCAATTTTTAAAATTTTTTTTAAGGCAGCCAAGAATGGAGCAACGGGTGTGGAGCTGGATCTTGAATTCAGTGCAGATGGTGTCCCCATTCTCATGCACGATGACACAGTGGAAAGGACAACTGATGGGGCTGGGAGACTGCAGGACCTGACTTTTGAGGAAATCAGGAAGCTTAATCCATCTGCAAAACACAGGCTACGGTAAATGAACTATTCTAAAATTATGCTTTCAACACTGGAAAAATCATTCTTGATGGACAAAATTACCGATTTGATCTATCAATGTATTTTGATGGAAATTTTTTAGATTTCAAACTTAGTCCTATATGCTACTTCTAATTTGATTTTAGAGGCATATGAGGCTATATCTCCTTACCCATCAGTACATTAGGAACAGTGAAACAGAGGCAAGATAAACTGGCTTTCAAGGACAAAATCCACAGGCATCTAATGTGAAACAGGTCAATCTCTACATAAGCTTGTCCTGAATTTTCTGTAGGAAACTAAAGGTGCTGGGATCTTTATGATATGTCAGAATTGGCTAGAGGAATTACTTCTAAGATTAATTTTATTCACATGTATTTCTTGATTGTGTTTTGGGGATTCTACACATCAAGCTTATACTGTTGAAGAGGAGCAGTACAGATTTTGGGTGTCTCACTGTGATCCTAGTGGCTGATTAGGTCATTCTTAGGGGTACACAGGGAAAATATTTTTATGCATTACTCAGAATTTGATAACAATGCAACTTCTGCAGTATCATAAGTGAGTCCTTTCAGAGGAAGAACTGATAATGTGTGCTCCTGAGCCAGTGCATTAGGGGATTTCAGAGCTGTGGGTGTGATAGAAGGACTGTCTTGATTGTCCCACTGGAGAGGTGATCCCCTGGGCCACACTGTGGGACTTTTCACAGGCAGTGACTGCTGAGCAGCTGCTGTTCAGTGGCAGGAATGAACGAACTGTCACCTCTTCAGGAATGATTTATTGATGGCTGAAGCTGCTTCTGCTGAATCCTCAGCTTGTCTTGCCTGTTCTGCCAGGATCTGCATTTCTGGCTCAGGGCTGGGGAGTGCAGTAGGAGCAGGAGGAAGGCAGTGGTTGGGACTGAAGGCTTGTTTGTGGGAGCTGGGGAAGGAGGTGAAGAACTGGGGTTGGTGTTTGGGGTGGGACACGGGGCCAGTGAGCACCTCCAGCAGCAGTGCAGCAGCAAGCTGTGTTTGAATCAGCCCTGTGCTGGCAACATGCAGGCCCATGTGTGTGCACATGTGTTGACTGCATTCCACTGAGTTCTCTATTTCCACAGGAGCCAATTCCCAGATGAGAAGGTACCAACTCTGAGAGAAGCTGTTGTGGAGTCTATGCATCACAATCTCACAATTTACTTTGATGTCAAAGGCCATGCAAGTCAGGTACTGCTCACTGCAGCATGACCCCTCCCTCAGCCCTTCTCTGGGTTTCTGACCTGCTCTTGTGCTGCTCTCACTAATCCATCCTAATATTTTATATAACTTAGAGTAATTGTTTTCTTTAGCTTAGCAAAATATAGGAATAAATAATTTTCCTCTTGAGCTAAAGCCTAAGTAGTACTAAAAAAATTATATCCACAACATATTTAAGGATAATTTCAAACACTGAGAATCCTAGTCATTGTTGTAAATAGACTAATGAACAGAAATTCTTTTGCAAGAAACCAAAATGTCGTTTCTGTGTTAATGCTGCTTTTCTTCTTCTCCCTTTCTATTTCAATCTTGCAACACAACAGGGGAGTATTTCTAAGATTGTTCTAAAATGACTTTGCAGTGTAAATTATATATGACTGTATGTGTAACATTTCTGTGTGTCTCTAATTGCAGGCAGTTGATGCCCTGAAACAACTCTACCAAGAATTCCCACAGCTGTATAACAGCAGCATAGTCTGTTCTTTCATGCCAGATGTTGTTTATAAGGTGATGTTTCCTAAAAGTTTATTTTGTATTTTTTAGTCCTGTCTGGGAATTTCAGCATGGTATTAGACTCCCAGTCCCAGGTTACTTTTGGGCTGTTCAAATTCCTAAGGCTTTTAAAAATAAATGAAGCATAATGCATAATCTTATTAGATTGCTCTACTCATTAGATGCAAATAGGGATCTACGGCAATTGTGAAAGCAGTGCAGACAAATGTGCATTGCTGTTCTAGTTGGTGTCTGGCCAGGTATCTGTGTGCAAGGTACCTGCTAAATAAACCTCTTATTCTGGAGTACTCCTAAAACTCTTTCTCCATTCTTACTGCCAAATCTACTTACTTTTTTTTCCTCATTATATACATTACTATGTAATTTCTTTAACATAAGAGCTGATACTTATTCAGTGTGATATGAATAAAAAAAAAGCCCTATAATTTATCATAAACATCTTTCTGAAAGAGTTACAAAAGGATCTGGAGGGGAAGGGCAGAAGGATTCTGGTAGAGTTGTAAATGCAAGCTAGGACTTTGTATCTAATCTCTCAAAAATGTTATTTAATAATTGTATTTAGATGAATTACAGTCTTTTCTCCTTGGTCCTCCAGATGAGACAAGCTGACAGAAATGTAGTGACAGCACTGACACACAGGCCCTGGCATCTGAGTCACCTGGGAGATGGGACACCCCGCTTCAGTTCCTTCTGGAAGCATTTCTTGTACATGGTGATGGATGTCATTCTGGACTGGAGCCTGCACAGTTTCTTGTGGCGTTTGTGTGGGGTTTCAGCTTTCCTCATACAGAAAAATTTTGTTTCTCAGTAAGTGTTCAAGTTTGCTCATATATCAGGAGATGCTGTCTTCTGTTGGTATATGAGGTGGAGTTAACACAGTATGTGCTCATCAAAATGTTCCATTTACTGTTGAATAAGGTGCCTTGATAATTTCTTTACTCTGCACTATTTTATGATTTTAAGCCTCTGTCTTTTTTATCTGATTTTTTACCTTCTGTTAGAGGTTTAATTCTGTTTAATCTCAAGGAGAAAAAGTGTTTGTTCCTTTTGCCTGTTTACAGTAAGAAAACACAAAAAGATGATGTTGCAGAAGGCGACACACTATTGTTCCTTGATATGATGCTGATGTAAGACCAAGACTCAGCTGTAGCCTCAGCACTGTCTGCCTTAACTCTGTGTAGTGTCAGGCTCCTCTCAGGGTGTCTCTGTTGCTTGCAGGGACTATGTGAGGCACTGGTCTTCCAGAGGAATTCGAGTGGTTGCCTGGACAGTGAACACGTTTGCAGAGAAAAACTACTACGAAAGTGTCCTTGACTGCAGCTACATCACCGACAGCCTGCTGGAGGACTGTGACCCTCACTACTGAGCCAGCCCTCCACCCTGCCCTCCAGGGCAGCTCTGCAGCCAGGGGGGCAGCCAGCAGTGCCAATGCTGAGGAGAGCTCTGGGAAACACAAAGCAGTTCTGCCTCAAATGCAGGAACCCTCTGCTGCAGCCACGCACAGTCTGAGGAAATTACTGTAAAGTGAAAGAATCAGATTTGACAACCCTCTTGGGTCATACCTTGTCTATGCAGGTGGCTTTATAACTCTCTGGCTGTTCCTTGGTTTTGTTTAAATGTTGGTTCTGAATTTATGTCAGCAATTTTGGTGTCAAAATTTCAAATCATAACTTGACATTAGTAATTTTAATATCATGTTCTACAAGTGTGTACTAATTTGAAGTTGATTTATAGCATCTTAAAACAGAACCTGGAAATAATGGTGCCAAAATAGAAGATGAGTTTATTTCCCTGCCCTGCATAGAAAGATGGCTGTGCTGAATCCTGATGAGGAAGAATAACGCAACTTTCCATGTGTGATGTGAAGGTTGTGAGAATTAACAAATAAAACTTGAGTAGCTTCTTATCTTCCAGACCTTTTAAGAGAACCAAGGGAGGATAGGAAATTGTTTCTTCTAATGAAGAAATGACACAGCACATGAATGTATTTATTTTTAAGAGAAAGCTATATATTGCATGCTGGTAAGCAGTAGAACAAATGGAGCTGAAATGTCTTTTTAGTTTGCCTTTGGTTGCATGATTGGAGGGTACTCAGAGGGATATGGAAACTGTAATCCAGATTTAACTTGAACTCCGAAGAATCTGCAGTTACAATAAACAAGTCTCTGAGAACTCATGGGGAAGTGTTCTTTCTCAGCTGTGCAGAAGGGCATTGATGTAAAATGTCAAAATTAGTGCAGATTGTCCCAGTTAGGGTAAATCCAAACTTGTCGAATACTACAGATTAATGCTGTGACCTGCCAGTGGGGGTGGGTTTTTTGTTTGTATCCTGAGTTCCATCCAGGCACAAAGGAGGTGCTTTTCTCTGGCAGGATGACAAAAGCCTCTTCCATTTGTTCACTCGCCCCTCTGCACTGCAGAAGCAGCAGTCTCAGCGTCCTGCTGCACATCCTATAGAATGTGTAGGTTTATATCCACATCCTGTCCTGTCCCTCCCTGAAACCTGTGGCCTCTGCTGTTTCTGCTGAGCCCAACAGGAGCTCCCCACGTGGCCACTGAAGGGCTAATGACTCTTCATGGCAAAGGGCCTTGGCCAAAGGTCCAGCTGCTGCTGCTCGAGTTTCTGGCACTGCTGAGTCACCATGCTCAGGGCAAACACCAGCTCTGCCCACAGCCAGGCTCCACAGCTGTAGGTGCAGGGACACTAACACTGAAACTGCTCTTGCACTGTGTGTAGTTTGTCCTTTTTTCTGTGCCTGTGGTGGCTGGGTTTGGGTTGTCTTTAGCCTAAATTATGAGCAAGAGGAAAAGATGTGCCTCTTTCCAGAGAAACGAGGGAGGGAAAAAAGAGATAGCAGTAAAAAATTAGCTAAACAAAACAAAAAATTATCTTGGTGGTGGCAAAGTTGTGGCCTTGGATAAAAAGAAGCTGTATCAAATCTCACAGACATGTATGATAAAAAAATAAATCTTAGTTACATTACTTCCAATCAATCTTTTATAGGAAAAGACATGTAAACTTTCAGTTGACAAGCAGTAGTTTTACACAGATGAGAATCTGATAAGTAGTCACTCTTAGTTCTGATGGCTTCATCAGAGTGACTGTAATAAACTATAAAAACGGCTCAGAAAAACAAACCAGTTCACACAAGCTATTTCACAGCCATTACAATGGCTCAGTCATTAAAAACAACTGCACCTTAATACACTGTTTATTTGACCAATACTTAGAGCAGATAAAAGCTGTTAGGAAAATATTTTTAAACAACTGTTATTTGCAGTTAGGCACAAGTTTCCTTATAGTTAGTCAACAAACTGCACGTGGCCAGCGGTGAAGGGAGGTGATGCCAGTATGGGGCAAAGGCTGGCACCAAATACTGCTGCAAAACAAGCCAACAGCTGCATATTCCCTAGCACAGTAAAAAAAATGAAGTCCCACCACATTTTGCAATGCTTTTCTATTTGTTCTTCCACCAAGACGTAAAAAAAAGATGTTTGAGCGATCCTTTTAGTCGCTAGTACAGGAGAGCGTTGCTTTCTGCTGACGAAGCCCCCATGGGTGCTGCGGTGCCCGCTCAGGGCTGGAATCCCCCGCTGGCAGCTCTCTCCTCCTGCAGGGCGGCTGCCCTGGCGAGCTGGGCCAGCAGCACGGCCCGGGACGTGCCGTAGTCCAGGCCTGCTGGGCACAACGACAGTGTCAGCGGCGCTCCGGGCACAGCCACCCCAGCGGAACAACCCCTGCACCTTCAGCATCTCATCTGCCAAGCTTTTGGGGTGAAGGTGAGTGTGGAATTCAAACCCCCACGGGAGATCCCGTAGCTTTATTTTCTGCTGAGCGTGGTGGTGTTCTAGGGACTCCACAGCATTAGTAACCAACCTTTTCTGAGATTAATGCCAAGATGTGAAGTCTGTTTCTAAAAAGTTCTTGCCTGTCTGTTGGTGCTCCCATAAGACAAATTTACTCAGGAATTTTGCTCTCTAGTGCACAGAAGCTGGGGTCAGTCTGTAGAAGTCACCACCAACACCAGAACAAGCACAACGTATAGAAAATATTCAGCCCACAAGCCCTGGCATTTTTTCTCTTTACACAGCATGCTAAAATGCTGTGTCCTGACATGCAGCTGCCACATGCTGTGTCTCTAACATGCAGCTGCCACATGCTGTGTCTGTATATCAAATGTTTTTACTGAGCTGAAATGTTAATAGCTTCCTAGCTGCTTACCTGGTAGATACTCACTGCTGCTTGAGATCCCAGCAGAAAAGGGATGCTGAAAACAAAATTGACAAGCAGGTTTAGGTCACACGGTTTTCCTTCCCCTGTGTGTTATCTTGTATTCAAAAAAGATACCAGTTATCTGTAATAGAACCATACTCTCCAAGTCTTGAGCAGGTTTGTGTTTGTGAGCAGATTATGAGTGTTCAGCAACTATTCTGATCACATTTTTATATCTGTTCAAGTTAATCTTTAAAGTTATTCCCATGCATACAGGACTTTGCTACACACACACCCATGACCTCTGTCATGCCCCAGATTCCATATAGGTGCATCTATCTATAATTTCCCTCTTTTGATGATCTCACCTCATTGTAGGATGCGTTTTGGTTTCTGTCAAATTCACTTTCTAGGTAGTCTGGCACCTCCTGGGAAGGCTGCCTGGGTGGGTGGTATGAAGAGGAGCTTCTCTGAAAAACAATATTTGAGATCAGTAGTTGTGCTCTGGCTTCCAGCTGTGACTTCATGTTCAGCACTGCTCATGATGGCCTTTCTACTAAATCCATAATGAGATCATTCTGGCCTCTCCTTCTGAAATCTGACTTTAACAACTGCAAGAACATCCACACTTGGTAGGTGACCAAATCTCCCTCTCAGGGGTCGCACTCATGACACTCAATATGGGCACAGTTGTTTGAAAATCCCCAGCACATAGAAAATGCCCATTCATATTCACCTTACCTCTTTACAGTCAATATTTATTTGTATTATCACACACATATTTATTATTAACAACAGATCAATATCAATTATTATCCATATTTGGTTTTTTTTTAATTTATATAATCATTTTAATGATAGCTGGTCATACTGGGAAATTTGGTTTTTGGGAGGAAGGAGTGAAACCTACCAAACACTTTATCAGTACATAAGTCAAGGAGTTTTTACTCAACCCAAATAAAAACACCAGACAACACTTATATGTCCACATTTTTACACTAATTTGATGGGTCAGCAGGCAGGACTGCCTTGAAAAATAAATTCAAGTTTAGGACAATATATGCCTTTTATTGTATGGGATTTAAAATGGGGTTAGGTCAAAGCACTGAGTTTTACCTCAGCTGAAAATAAGCACAAATCATAACCCCTTAAGGAAATCCATAAACAGGGGAGGAAGGCAGTCTCCTTTTAGCCTAGGCAAGGTTCAAGTGTAACCAAACCCTTGGCAGCCATCACTGCACATGAACATTCAGAATGTTTTCTTGAAGTTTCATAACCATAAATTATGTCTGGTGAGGGTAAGGACTTTTCTATATCTTTGTCAGGTTGAACTCCAGCCTGGAACAAATAGGGAATTTTCACAGCATCCTTTTGCTGTCTGGAGTTAAGTAGTAAAGATTTAGATGAGGTTTTAAGTACAGGCTTTTCCCAAGGCAGCAGCATTTGCACAGCTGGAGGAGCCCCATGGAACTGTCCCAAGTAATTAAAGAGCAGAAGCTGAGCACTCAGACTGACCTGCTGGCCTCTTCCTCCCAGTGAAAATGCACGTCGTCTTCCCCTCTGCAGCATCCGTAGCTGTTTGACTAGAAACAACTTATCTTGCCCTGCCTGTAAAGACATATTTGATCATTAGCTGGAATGCACTAATTACCCTTGAGAAGCTCAAGGCCTGTAAGTAACCAGTCACCAAAATAATTCCTTCTACTCTAAAATAATCTGTCTACAGAGGGAGCTGCAGCAGCACATCTTGAAGATACAACTCTGAGTTAAATTTCCCTGCAAATCCCATGGGGAAGGGCTCCCACCCTCCTTCACTCAGGTCTAGGGAAAACAGGTTACAGGCCCACAAAGCTGGATGAGGCAATCAACATAGAAGCCAAATTATACAAAAGATACAGCCGAGAGCCAAACTTACATTCTCAAGTTGGTTACGAAACTGTTCCATCATGGTCCTTTCTGCTCGTACTATTTCCCAGTAAAGATAAATAACAATTCTAAACAAAACAAAACAAAATCCAACATATGAGCACTTTATTCTAGTCAATGTCTAGATAGAAATGTATCTTGTTCATTTTAACTTGTTAAAAGACATACATACACACCTCTGTGTACACACACACACAAAATAGATGTATAAAATCACACAAAGAATGGCAAGCACACGGATTTGCTTATAACGTGGCAAATGCATGAAATTGCTTACAACATGCTCTTGGAAGAGACCCAAAAATTTATGGACTTCTATTCAAGATGAGAGGTACATTTAAATGAGTCAACAATACAAGATGCATTTCAGATAACAAAATAACGTAGAATGACTCTGTCCTTGCCAGTTTTTTCCACTTAAGGCCTTTTTCTGGTTCTTTGCATTAGCAGATACTTACAGTGCAAAAGTACAGAGGATGAAGAAGAAAAGTTCACTTTTAATTAAGTTATTGTAGATCCAGGCGACCCATCTCCAGCTAGTGTAACTTTCCAGTGTTTCTACCCACTCAGAGACTGCAGCGTACATAGCAGACAAACCTCTGAAAGGACCACATGCTTCTGAAGGCTTCAACCTGAGGGTGTGAAAAAACAGCAACTTAAACCTGTGAATTAATTAAATTGTGATTTGTACATCAAGATGCTCCTCGGTTTTCTCTAGGCCTCTACTCTTTGGCCTCATAGGGTATTTCATTTTTAACTTGTGTCCCTCTCTAGCCATTAAATGCCCATCCCAGACTATGCAGTGAGACATGAGTCCTTGCTGCAATGGATCAGTACCAAGCCCTGTAAGCACTATCTTGACAGAGATATAACCTGTCAATCACTGTAGCACATGCTACAGGAAATTGAAAAACTGGATTTTTTTTTTTAACATTTCAACACAAGGAACCTTCATTTCACCTTGCCTTCAGGGACATGAGTCACTGCAGATCTTCAGTAACAACAGAATGTGGTAAAATAAGGCAGCCCATTACAAGAATTAACATTTTCAGGTAGACTGAAGTGGGAAAGTGCTTTGAAACTGAACCACTCGACAGTCTGAAATTCCCACTTGCCATCTGGAAATGATAGCTCTGATAGCTTTCATCCCATCTGGTTTCATGTGTAGTCACCTGTTTCACTCAATATCAAAATCTTGTTGCTGACTATTGTCAAGGGAAAGGTGTATCCATGCTGCCCTCCTTCCTGTGACCAGAGTAACACACCCATTCTCACCAGCTCATGGAGCAAGCCTTGTTTTCAGAATACAGAACACCTCATGAACACCTGAAACCTTCCACCAGCAATTAATATAACTTCTGTTATAGAGAAATGCAGACTCCTCTGCCTGGTATCAGGTCACACAGCATAATTTGGTAGCCTGAATGCCGGTGATGTACCATACCTCCAGACAGTGACTCCAATGACAGACAGGACTCCAAGGAAGGAAGGACAAAACAGCAGGAGAATGAAGGATGTCATCATTTCAGAAGTTCCCCAGACTTTGCGAGGGGGCTGGCAATTCCTCATCAGACTGACCTTGAAAGAGATGAAGGTACTTTGGAACCCTGTTACCTGCCACTTCAACTTGGTTTGAGTCAACCCCACTGAAATTGCTGAAATAATACCTATCAAAAGTTTCCAAGAACAACTTTTACATGAATTTGATAGATACAGTGTGGTTTATAGTAAGAGGCAAAATGAAGTTCTGATGGGTTCTTCTGAAGTTTCTTGGGCAGAGTTTGCTTTTGTAGCATATGCAAACTCATGGTTCAGGGAAATTTGAATCCATCCTTCTACTTACAGCTTTATTCTTCTCCATTCAACATTACAAACTGCTTCATGGCCCAACAAACAGCTTATCATCTGGTCATAACTACTGAGACAAAGAATTCTGAAAAGAAGATATTTCTGCCATGATCTTTAGCTAAATCACCCTGCTCACACCTAGGTAACTTTACAGGTGGGAGCTGCTGGAAGTAACTGGAGGTCAAAGTCAGAGCCACAGGCTGAGTGTATATGACATTGCACTTGTCTACTCCAAGTTCTCCAGCCTTTAATTTTACTACTTTATTATTTATGACAAATACATGTTAAGTTTGTTACCTTTTTCACAAAAAACACTATAAAAAATGCTATCATCTGGATACCAGGCAACAGTGGTGAGAACAGGATACCAATCCTACAAGAAAGGATTTGTAGGAGAAAAAAGTTACATCTTCACTATTCACCATTCAATTCCCAGTGCACCGAAAGCAGAAAGATACCACAACAACTCCATATACAGATAGTGTGGGATTTATTTGGAAATGTGATTTTGTTTCCCTTGATCCTCTAGCAAGAAATCCACCTTGGAAAATATGCAATTTCAAACACACATATCTATGCACAGATCTGCAGAGCCCTCTTTAGTGAGAGTAATATACTCATTCTTGGAAATAAGGCATCTTTTCCAGCATTTAATGCTGAGACTGTTTCAACAAAAATATCATCCCAGTGGGAAAGTAAACAAAGCTCCAGGATATTCCTGCAGGAACCTATCAGGTTTCTCCCAGAGCAGATGGCCACCGGGTAAACTACTGAGGGAAGTTATTGTTACTGCCCACACAATTACTTTGGCAAGTCACAGTCCTTAGCAAAGGCACTGAACAGCTCACCTCCCAGCCATTTATCCTGTTCTTGCTGGGAAGCACCCACAAACATCAGAATAAGAATTTTTCCATAATAGTTCTACATGCAAATGAAGTTTTGCCTGCAAATTTAACACTTACCAGGTCAAAGACTGTGCATAGATCAAATCTAAAACATTCCGTGCAATATCAAATTCTGGCAGCCCCAGGTTCGGGCAGACTGTAGTTCCAATAATTCTGGGGGGGAAAACAAAAACTATAGCACAACAGCATTTGCTAAATTATAAAGTCTTCTGTAGAAATCCCTATAAATGACCTTCTGAATACAAGCATCAGTGATAAATTATGTAGAGGTAGCATTAGTGTCATGAAAAGCAGCCACAGCTCTTTCATTGGACAGCACAACAAAAACGAAACAATTTGGAAAAAAAAAATCGATAAAACAAAGCAGATTGGAAGTAAGACCTAGTACATATTTCACACAACTGAAACAGAAAACCAACCATGATTTCTTACTGCATCAATGCCTATCTATACTATAGTAACTACTTGCTGCTTCAAGCACAAGCATCCTTGTGCTTAAGCAGCTGAAATGTTAAGAGGTTTCAGTACAAAACTGCAACAGCTCTTTCATGTCCTGAGAATTTTCAGCCTCAATAAAAAAGAATTTTTTTATACTCTTAACTGATACTCTTAATGTACCCTCAAATATATTCTACTTCAAACAAACTGAGGTTGCAAGGAGCTGAAACAGACAGGTAAGGAAGTACTGAGAGGATTCCTACTGAGGACCAACAATCCCTTTTAGTCACCTCATTTTTCCTGGGGAGACTCAGGTTTTTGTTTGTTGTACTGAGAGCCATAAAGATTTTGGTAACTATCACATCTTGATACCACCTTACCAACTGTATCATCAACAGAGCTGTGCTTACAGGAGGTTACTATGAACACAAATATTAAATACAAGCAATTGCACTTTTAACTTTCACATGTCTACGTCAGGTGCTGCTGCCCAGCTTATGCTGACATTGCAGTTTTAGTTCTGTGACCTTTTGCTAAGAGATAGCTCCCTACTGAACACAACAAGAACAGGAGGATTAAAGCAGACTGGCAAGAGCTATGGAGGAAAAGTCTTCAAGTGCTTCTCAACATTGTTTTGTATTAATTTAGCAAAAGTTAACAAAGCCCTACCCTGTAAACCAGTCTTGTTCAAATCACAGTCAGAGAGCAAACAATAGACCTCTTACACAAAATATGGCCAGGGATCTGAATGCCCTGTAGAGCTGGCAAGCACTTAAACACTGCCTAAGCCATAGCAATGTTTGGCACTAGGAAGGTTCACACAGCAGATGCCAGAAGTAAATTACTTCTTCCCTACACACAGAGCTACACTGACATCCAGTCCACAGTAACCTTTCATTTATCATGCTGCAGACTCTACACTTGAGTGACTCATCATATGCCTAATAAGACTGATAAAATCAGATTTTAAACTTGTAGACAGTATAGTGACATAACTAAGAGGGGAAAAATCACAGTGAGGTACACCAAGAAAAGGCAGCAGTGTGTCCATGCTTATGCAGAAAATGTGGGTTTGTGCTTGAGGTAATTGTCACCTCACTCTCAGGAAATCCATGAGAGTAGAATGTGGCTTGTTCTCAGCATAAGTCTCCATCTCCAAAAGGAAAAAGGACACACTGACATCCTTCTAGGAAGGAACAGCAATATACACAAGGCGTGTACACAGAGACTGCCTGGGAGGGAAAATCAAGGAAACTTCAGTGGTGCCACAGCCATGCTTCTGCTGGACTTTTCTCACATGAAGAAAATATCAGATAATATATTTGGTTAATGAATGAAAACAAGATTATAAAAGTAGTACTCACCTTCGTAAAAACTCTCCAAAGAAAGAGCCGAGCAAACAAAATATGAAGTCAACTAGAACAAGACGATAGATATCTTGGCCAACCAAAGTTTCCCAGCACTTTAGGAAACAGAAGGAAAAAAAACAACAAAACAAAACAAAATCATACCAGAAGTTAAATATCATGTGATTTAAACATTGTTCCCAAATCTTGGGCATCTGAAATTTGATCAAAGATCTGAAGCCTTGATTAAATATATTCCAGCAGCCTGGCAAATCATAGTTGACTTCTCAGCGAACTATGCTGCCATCCAGCTGAGGCTGGAGCAGGGCCAGTCATTTGTTTCTACAATTGATTTCTCTCAAGCTGCTAATAAAAACTGTTAGGGTAGGAAACTCAGCTTCCCAAGACACCACATGTGCTTGTCTTTGCTGAAGCAAGCCTCTTAGCCAAGTGGTTCCTAACCTGGCACTGTCAGTCAGAGAATTGTGTTCTTGATATTTTACCTGTGACTCTGAGGTAGCCACGATGTTAAGCCAGTAATAGCACAGTATTCCAACGATTGACATTTTCAGGATGAAATTTCTGAAAAGAAGAAGTAACAGTAACTAAATTAACAGCTGGTCCATACCTGGAGGGAGTGATGGCAGGATGACCACTGGTTAAACTGTTTTACCTCCTCTTGGCACTGCCGAGTGCCAGGACTAACAGGAGCTCTCCTGGGAGGTCAGGTGTGGCATTGTTCTATTGTCCTGGCAGAAGGGGAGCTGGGCATGACAACTTTGGCACAATATCTGCTTAACAAGCTGCTGGCTGGGAGTGGGGACTCCTCAGGGGAGGGAGGGCTGAGGGACACTGGGGGTTAGGCCGTGTAAATTCCAGGCATTTTAAGAGATATGACCTCAGTCCTCTCTCTACTTCCCTTCCTTTCCTTGGGAGAGGCCAATAACCCAGGGTCCATCAAGGAATGTGTCCAGCTGGGAGGGAAACCATTCCTCATCCTCATGCAGAGCTATAACAACCCAGAAGCTCATGAAAGACAAAAGGTCACGAAGACAAGAGCGTACAGGATCCTTTAGAGAAGAGGAATTCTCCTCCATAGCTCCCTGTTCCCCTCACCACCACCCAGACACAGCCTGTATCAGAAAGAACTCAAACATCAGGCCAAAAGCACTAAGAGAAGGCAGCAAGAAATACCTGGCAATAGTGACATATAGGTGCTGTCGTGGAGTCTGAAACTTCTCCATGTGCCCAAGCCAGGAGAAGAAGAATGGGATCAATGTGTTGAGGAGAGATACAATCAGAGGTAGCACCAACATGGCACTTTGGCCCTCTAAGTCATTGCTATATCCTTTCATGAACAGCTTAAAGGAGAAAAAAACATAAACAACACAAACTTAAAGCCTTAACGAAAACACTGCCTCTCAAGGTGTGTGCACAGGGAAATGCCCTGGCTCACCTCCCTGTGTGTTCTCAGGTTAGAGACTGTCATGTTTTATGGGCCCACAGTGACCCTCTCCCCTTCCCCTAAATTATGTGGGACCCCCAGCTCAAATGCAGCTCCTGGGAAAGAAGGGATTGGTCTTGCTGGGGCTGCTTCTTGATGTTTCTCCCCAGGTCACAAATACATTGTCCCTAAGCTGACCATTGGCCCAGGCAAAGCAGCTGCTGGGTAGAGGAGGGAGATTTGCTCAGACCCCTCAGGTCCCACATCTTGCCATAGTCCCCAGTGGGGCAGGACTTGCAAAGCAGCTCTTTAGGTCCAGCAAAATCTGTGTGTGCTCTGGCAACAACAACAACTCTGCTTCGCTGTGCTCCTCTTAGTGAATAGACCAGTGCTCGTGCTCAGTGGGAAATATCTATCAGGAAAAATGCAAATTCTGTCCTTACCTCGAGGTTATTAATGGAGAGGAAGTAAACACCAGAACAAGCAGCTACTGCTACTCCCAGGGAAGCAACCCAAGCAAGAAGATGAATAGCAAAACGACAAACTCTCTCCATTGCAGAAAAATGTAGATCTTCTTTGTCTACTTCAGCAAGGCGTTCCTGCAAAGAAACATTTCCTAACAAAGAAGTTCTTAGCCAACAGCATAAGGCAAAACTTGTTTCAAGGAACCACCTGAGAGACTGAATGAGAGATTATTGCTCTAGAAGAGGGGCAGAGTAATATCCTAGGAACATTTACTGGGCAATTTTGTGTTTCTATCCTAGAAGTTTCACAGATAATACTTCCAGCCTGCCTTTTGTTTATAAAATATTTAAATAGCATGAAGGAGAGAAACCAGAATAAACACTCTGTATAAAAAAAATATTTAATAGTCACAGAGACTCAGTCAATAGAACAGAAGCATACAAATATTTATATGTAGCTTAAAGAGAAAAGGAAAAACAAGTAGCTAAGCCAATGCCAGGAGCTCAGACCAAATGAAACTCAGGAAGTCAGGAAGATTTAAATCTCTTAGGCACAGGACTAGCACACTTGTGTCACTCTGCTAGAGACTTGCATATGCACACACAAATTTGTATGCACAACTAAGTCTCTAACAGAATGACTTACCCACATTAGTTTTGTACCTCCTGTGGTCTGTACCTTTATTTGTGTGTGGAGATTCTTTTGTTTCAGCTTCACAGCTTCTTCATTGGTTATATTGAAGTCCCAAGTGAAGAGCAGCTTGCTGGCATTCCCAGAGGATTCGTGAGGGTGAATGAAGCTCCCGTAGAAGTATTTTGCCATGCTGCAATGAAAATTAAATTGGTCAGATGCGTGACAGGGAAATTCTTCGAGTCTGTACAGCAGGGTAAGAAGGGAGATTTGTCAGCTGTTCCATCCCATCACAAGTTTATTGGACCTATGTCAGAGCATGTCACATACAACAATGTGGAAAATAAACTTTAGGATAAGAAACTCGAGCATTCCCATCTCAAAATTGTTACCGACAATCTTTACCTCTGGAAGGCCATATCAATAAGAAACAATGTTAGGAGCAACAAGTTACAAAAGAGAATCACAACATCCCCAGTTTGAAGTGGGATTCTCTGTGTGTCCTTTACTATTTTGCAGTTATTTTTAATTTCTATAATAAAAGTTTGATTCCTGGAGACTGCCTACTTGAACTCTACACCTGTAAATAAGGACTTACAGAAACATACTCAAGTAATTCTTACTTCTAACTGTTGACAAGATGGGGGTTTTTATTGTGTGGCTATTTTCCAATTGATATAAGAGAAATAGGAATTCAGTGTGAGTTTACCTGAACAACAAGATAATAAAACAGATGAGAAAATATATTCCAACAGTCAAAATATAGGCCAGCTGCATGTTGTAAGATGGACCATTCTCTATTTTACTGATTGTAGCATTGGTGTAAAAGCCATAGTAGAGCACTGTTTGTTGAAAATAACCCTGAAAAGACAAGGACATAATTCAGAATATTTCCTGTCACTTCCATGGTGGAAATTATTGGAGGTGGGAGATGTCTTATTGCTTATCATGCAATCACAGGTGGGATGAAATACTTACAGCTCCAGTGAACAGCTCCAGGCCCGTGAATGAAAGGTTATTTGGTTCTGCTGCAAGAAACTGAGGAATTGTGATGAAACTGAAGTTTATGAGGAATGAGAAGATGTTAAAATTTAGCAGCCACGTCAAGAAAACAAAGTAAGAAAGAACACTTGTTCCGAACTCAGCACCAATGATCTTCAGAATCTTCTGCCATACCCTCAGTCGGTGAAAATGTTCTGAAAGGGTATTTCCAAATCGTCGAAATGACTGAAGGGAAAAAGAGGAGCCAGGTGAATCTCAGCAAGCAGACTGGACTCAATTTCACATAATTAAGCTTCAGATTTTAATGTTAAGTTTCCCTTCTATGTTAAGAATGGATTTGCCCTGCTCCATGCACCCTAAGAGGGTTACCTGGTGCTACTGCAGTGCAAGTCATTGGTAATGAACACTGCAGCAATTAACTGGATCTTAATTAAGTAACATGAAGCAAGACGCCAGATTCCCCTGGAGACAGTGAGAACATTGCAGCTAGAGTGGTTTGCTCTGTTGTGACTGACAGAAGTTTCTGGCACTTACCACTGTTGCTCCTTGCAGACACTGTGTACAGCAGGAAGGTTGAACACCACGCCGCCTTGCTTTATCTGTTATTTCTTTCAGAACTTTGTTTCTGTGGAAGAGCAGGGCAGAGGTGACAAAGCATTATAGTATGAGTTGTAATTGAATCAAGAAACCAAAGAAGATGCTGCAAATACAGTTTCACCCCTGTGCAGATCAACAGAATTAGTATAATTAGTATATATGGAGATGTTCTTCCTGGTTCATTTTATATTAGCTGATACCTTGCCTCCTGTCCCTGCTATAACAGTATCTTCTAACCCTTCCACTAACTCACACTGGCAGCAGAATTTAAATATATTTTGTGAGAAGACAAAAGGATGGTTAAGATCATGTGGTCTCTTTTCCATTTTCAATGGCCAACATCCAAGTTTCTTTTAAAAATAAATCTCAGGTCATCATTTATAACCAAATGTCAGGACCTTGATATTCTGTTTTATATTACCATGAGAGATTCTTCTTATCTCCGTCATTCAATTATTTTCTCTTACAAGACAATAACTTTTAAAAAGCGCATTAAAAAGTACTTTGTCATGAAGTGACAAACCAAACCTCAGCAAATGACAAACCCCATAATTGATAGCTAGATGTTACTAGAAGTAAATGGTTTTAAAACTAAGTAGATAAACTTTTATTTTTACCTGATCTCTCTCTTTTTTTTCATGGTCTCTGGCATCTTCTGGATTTTTTTAATCCTTTCTTTGGAGGACATTCTTGCAAGATTTCTGATTGAATCTTCCTCTGCATCAGACCCATTCAAAAAAACAAAATTTGGGGGTAAGAATACAGCAATTTTTATACACAACCTGAAATGGAGTAACACCATCCCTCATTTACACTGCTACCAAGGTGTGCAAGCTGAGACTTAATAATATTGCCCAGATTATCTTCAGCTCCCTCAGAACTCTAAATCAGATGCAAGTAAGTAGTCCAATAAAGTTTGTAGAAAGAGTTGCAATATAAAGGAAAATAAAATACTGACAAGACCCCAAGCTTCTGGTCCATTGTTTGATCACTGTTTGACAGCTACAGTTCTGTGATGCTACATATTGACTTGAAAGCGAAACTTTTGCTTTATTTCTTTTGTAATTTTAGTTGATGTAACTGCCTATACTTAGCACTAGCTATGCCACAGACATACCTCTAAGACCTGACACTCAGACTGCTTCTGCATAGCTGGAACTTGATGCTAATCCAGAGACAGTAGCTGAAAGCAATCTACTAGCTGGTCAAATAAATTCTAATAAAGAGCTTAGCATTTCTTTCTACAATTTCACACCTTCATACAGCACTGCATTTCATTTATCACAAGATTTGAGTGTGTTAGGAGAGCAAAGATTAATCACTACCATAACACAAACCTAAGTTGTCCCCATTACCACAGAAGGGCTGTACATGCAATTCTGGTGAGAAACGAAGAGCAGCGTCAACCACACCATCCTTGTATAAGACACTCTCAGATTTTGAACCGCTTATCTAAACCCCTACCTTCACTGCACACTGGATCTGTTTCAAACATGCTGGAAGAAGGCATGACGGTCTCATCAGGTGGTCTGCGGTTGCGTCTCCGAATGAAGCTGTCTAAATAACATGCATTCTTTAGGAAGCCCAGAGAGTTCTGACAATTTGACTTTAAGAAATTCAAATTTCACTTTCACAAGAACAAGTTGAAAGTCTACCCTTCAATCTCACTAACTTCATGCAAACACACTCCTTCACTCATTTCTTTCCTGGTTGTCTTTGGCAACTGCAAGCACTTTTTCAGATAAATGCTGGGAAAGAGGAACTGAGCCCAGTCCTCAGCTGTCATGGAGAACTCCATCTAACCCATTCACAAATGCACACATTCATTTTTCAAGACTTTCTTCCTAGAAGACAAGGCCTTTCTTTAAAACTCCCCTGCCTTCAGGGGGATCATTTTAGAATCACACTCCATCATGCTGATTAAGCTATATGTGCCAAACTCCCACTTCTCTGGTGCCAAAATACAGCTGCTCCCTCCACCTCCTTTTATCCACTTATTCAAACACAGGTGACTACACTCTTTAAAAGCATCTGCCTTCCAGCCATGACACAAATGAGTTTAGCCACAGCTTTCCTTGCCTGGCCTTCCCAGTAAACCAATGCCAATCCCAGTGTGAAGCTCATCTCTGATGTGGAAGAACCCTGTTTATGACTCCTTTTATTATGTGAAGATATTCATACCTGAACAAGAATGCTTTAAAATATTTACTAGTGTTATTTTATAGAGGGTGAGGTTGACATGCAATATTGTGATGCATCACAATCCTTACCTTCTGATCCACTGGAAGTTTCATGAGTATAGGGATAATCCAGCAGATGGACGGTAGAACGTGGGGTGTAAGTCAGCTCTGGCTCAGGCTCAAAGGAAAGTTTGTCTGTTGAAAGGAATCAGAGTTACACAAAGTTACAAACTGCTATGGGCTATTTACAGGCACAGAATGCCAACCCTGTGACAAAATACAGATCTACTGCCAACACAGCAACCTATTCCCCCAACAAAACTCCCATATTGCACTCCACTCAACAGCTTACTCAGTCCATACAAGACAATATCACTGATCTGTTAATATGACAGACAATCCATGGATTTACAGAAAAAAATTTACAGAGTTGAGCTTTGCAGAGCTGCAGGATTCCCTTGGGACAGAGCCAGCTGTTATTTGTTCCAGGGATTGTCTAAGCTGGTCACTCAAGAAACTCCATACCTGTGAAATTTCCATATGGACTTGTGCTGGGTAAATCCTGGCTGTAGTCAGAGCCAGGTCGCAGGGAGGACATTGGGATGGACACAGGGTAGCTCTGCTCCCTTCCTCTGTGCTCTCCATAGGAACCATGCAGAGATGAATCATAAGGAGCTTGCTGAGAGAATGGATTCCTTTGAGAACTCTCCCTGTGTAAGCAATAAAAAAAAAAATCCTGTCATAAAACCCCTCAATAGATACTCTGAATAATTTTCTACCTATTATCATCAAATTTGAGTATGTTATAAAACAAGCTGTGATACTGAGAGGTATTTTGTATTCCAAACTTCAACACTGTAATTCTTATTTGGTCATCAAATGAATTAGAAAGGCTAACATTTTCTCCACCTGAAGTTAGCTTAGACTCTAACTAAACAGGAACACCTGCTCAGAAAACAAAGCTATCCAAAGTTATAGCCCATTGTGAAAATTACTGGAACTAAAAAATATTTACAACATTATGCTATAAATACATTTAACTGAAATCCATCCAACATGTAAAAAGTAAACACATCATTTCCCTTGAATGCCGCCTTCCTGGTAACAGTTTTTAAAATTTGTCTGAGAATGAAAGCATAAAGGAGGGATTAAAATAAATCCACAAATTAAAACTCCAGAGAAGAAATATTTTCTGCATATAAATGACTTTATTTCTTATGGCACAGTCACACCGTAGAATTAAATAAACTCACCTTCTATCAATTTCCAGTGTCTCTGAGAAGTGGTAGTCTGGATTTTCAAAGGCTTCATTGTGATAATAAGACATGACAAGTCCTTGGTTTGAAGGATGAAATCTTCCTTCTTTTTGTCTCTACAGATTCATTAATATGTTAATGGGAAGACTGATGACAGACCTGGTTACAAAAGAAATGTAGGTACATACAAATTAAAAGGAAGGAACTCCATTTTATCGACTTAGAAGATTCTGTTATTCTACCAATAAATAACATGAAACTGTGTAAATCAGCAGTGGTTGTAACTTCATCACCATTGGGAAATTGGGGTCCACCAGAAGTTGCAGGTCACATAGGGACTCACATTTCTCTATAGTTAGATCTCTCCAAACTTACAGAACTGCAGTGCCACAGAAATTTTCCCAGCACTAATGAGGCCAGGCTTTAGAAGCATGTCAAAACATCAAGAAAAAAATAAAGCTCTCTCTCCCCTCTTTAAACAGAAAAAAAACAAATGCACAGATTTTCTCAAAAAAAAAAAAAAATTCACTACATTTCCAAAACTAAAGAGGAGGTGAAGCCCTGGTCCTTGCTAGCAGTGCATCTCTAAGGCTTAGCTGTGAACAAGGGATCTGCGGGACCCTGGCTTTGCACAGGGCTGACAATGCCTAGAGACTCATTCTCAATGCCTCAATCCTTTAAATAGGCCTGGTTTTAGATTTCTCACAGAGTGCTACATTTTAATCTTAAACCAGCCAGACTTAGAATGTACTAAATGGTAGTCCTCATGAGTCAGTAAAAAGGGAATGTTACGTAAGAAAAACAGAATCCAAATTAAACAGGCAGTTCTTGCAATTAATCAAAAATCATACTCAAAATAAAAAAGGAAACAATTTTTAGCATTTGTTCTCAAAGGCACCATGCAAGTTTTCTAAGCAAGCAACCTTCTCCACAGCAGGGATGGGAAAAAATAAATTCTTAAGGGCACAGCTGGTAAAACCCAACGGACCCTATTTTTATTTCAGCTCCATTCCTAGAAAAGCAGAGCTGAATGTCATTTAATAGTAGAGTCTCAACAAACTTTTTTATTTGTAGTGGATTTTATTTGTGATTTTTACTGCAGCAAAGGAAGCACGATATGAAAATTATCTTCAAAATAGATAATTCTACAGTATCTAGTTTCTGAAGGCTTTTCAAAATTTTGTTCTGCCAGAAACTCTTAAATAATTATTGTGTCATCTACACGCCTTTAAGAGCTTGGAACACAGTCCAAAATCTTGCAGTGTGACATAGTTGTAAAACACTGCCCAGGTTTTGCACCGTGGCATGCAGAGTTACGCTTATAAACACAGGGCATTGATTGAAGTCAAAGTCCTACATTTTAATCAGAACACTGAGTGCACTTTGATTGCAGGAGGAAGGGTGCTCTGAGGCCAGGAATTCAGCACACCAGGCAATGGGAACACGCAGTGTGTCACCCCTGCTTTGCAATACCGGGCTGTGATTGCTGCCAAAAGGAAACCATCCACAGTCTCTCCTAAGAGAGTCTCTCCTAAGTGGCACTTGTGTTGCTTCAGGCAACAACTTCATACAGAGACACAGTGAGATTCTCATGAAAGCAGAGGAGTAATTAGCAGAGTCCTCTTTCCTCATCTCCAAAAAACCTTATAAACGCTCTGTGAATCCAAGGTTCTTACATTAAAAAAAAAAAAAAAAAAAAATCCACGGCTCTTACTTAAAAGTAATGAGAAGCTTAAATCTCCTGAAGAGGTAAATTTCCTTTGACAGGAACCACTTAGCTCTCAGTGATCTTTTGAGAACTAGTTCAGAATATATCTGAACTTTTGTACAAAACCTTCAGGAATTAGTACATTCTATCCCTATACTCTAATAAAAAACATGGAAATTATTATTGAAAAAGATTATCATACTCTTCTGCAAAGACTTGCTTGGAAAACTAAACATCCCTGTAAATGTGGTTTGTATTTCAAACTGCAATGAAAAGCTAAAGAGGGAAAAATCACTTTCTCAGGGGAAGAAAATTCTAAGACAATTCCTTTTGAAGTGTGTGCAAAATTACATTTTCTATTTTTTTTTTTAAACTGGTTTCCCAGGAAGCCAACTCTCTTGTACTCAGCTATCCAAAACGCTGGGAAGCTTGCCAGCAAGGCAGCTGGAAAGCTGAGCACTGATCTAAACAGTTTGCCAACTTGCCTGGTCTTCATTGGAGCTGTAGAGAGCACATTTTGATGGAGGTGTATGGAGGTGCACACTCAGCATCACCCAGAAGCAAACTGGCATCAGCTCTCCATATCAACCAACCCAAAGAAACAGGTCAGCCTGGATGGAAAATACATCCCAGCATTTCTTTCTCTTACTCATATGAGACACCTCAAGGTTTATCCATAAAGGATTCCTCAGAAACTCAAAAAAGCCCCAGATGGCTTTTCTCTGTTGACTCTGTCATGATCCATTTTATTTTCTTTGAGTCTTGTGATGCATTGCATGCCAGGATCACTATGAAAATCCACTGGGACATTTACAGTCTAACACTGAACCCAGCATCTGAAAATACTGTTTTTTCTCCGCTCATGAACTTTTAAGGACTTGAAATAAATTTTCCATGTATGCTGAGGCAAATTCAAATCTGGCAGTTTATACATTTCTGACCAGGCATAGTTCACTGGAAAGAACACAAAGCAGGTAATGCTCAACTAAACCATCTCTTTCCTCTTTTCAACCTATGATGGAATGCAGCAAACCATAGCTCCAGGAAAGGACAGGACATTTAGACTTAGTTTTCCCTTTAAAAAATTATTTGGAAGGAAAAGAAATTGCTGGAGGACAGAGGTTATTTGTGAAAGACAGAATGTGGGATCTTGACAAATCTTCCCGAGTGGCATCCACTCTTGGATTATGCTTTTGGATTTCACCAAGCAACTTACTGAAACAAATCTTGTGCACCTTCTCTGGAGCACAGAGGCATTTTTAATCAGTGGGTTTAATGATCACTGATATGTAAATAAGTCTGTGGGTGCTTTCTGCTTAAACTGTTCAACCCTGTAATGATACAGACCAGGAAACTCCAAGCAGTACAGACTCATACTCCTGGATCATTTCCCAGAAAAATAACTGCCTTCGAGTCACAGATCAACAGCCTTGACAAAATATTACAGGTTAGTTTCACCCCTTCCTGAGCAGGTAATGTTCTGCCATAGACACTAATCCTCATGAAGAATATAATAAAACAAACACGAATGTCTTGCCAAAATAGCATTTTGTTCTGGCATCAAGTTTCAGTAAAGCCACTTAGACCTTCAAGTTCCTTACCTGCAATCCCTTAGTAAAAAAGATTTCATTAAGTAAATCGTATTTGCACATATCTTGAAGTGGAATAAAACCAGGGAATTCCAGAACCACATCATAGATAACTTAATAATGTTGAATGAAGGGAATAGAACTCATGAAAGAAGTGAATCAGCAGGCTGAACGTGCTCCATTGCCATAAAGAGAGTTTAGTTTTGTAGTGTATGACTACACAGGGCTTCACTGTTACCCAAGTTTTATTAATTAATCCCTGTCCTGTTTAATGTGTTCCACACATCTTCATGATGGAAAAAACCAGACTGATTTCTGGAAGCCAAAAATGAGTTTGAAAGACAAGCCAGAGTTTTACATTCTGCATCAGCAGCTGGATTCCAGCACTGACCACTACTCTTCCACTGTCTCAGTTCCAACAGCTTCAACACTTCTGCAACAGACCAGGAAAGCCTCTCAGAAAATGTAAAGGGCCTGTGAATTGACACTAATCAAACACTACTCTGGAGAAAATCTCATCTCTAATTGACGTATTAGCAATGGAACCAGCATAAATCACACATGGAAGCAAAAGCCACTTACCTTTAGTGCATTTTGCCGAAGTACCCAGCCAGAACCAACAAACACCACCTCTTACCGGCCTCCCGCTGTGGTTTTATCGATGTCAAGAGGTCAGTTATGGGAACCAACATCAACTCTGCTATTTTTGACCTTGAATTCAATCAAGCAATCTAAATTGTGCCTCTGCTACAAGCGATTTTCCCAGTGACAGGTAACATGCAGCAGCACTGAAGACTCATTCGCTTATGATTGCGTAGGGAGAGGTAAACAAATTGAGAAGGGAGGGTGACACCATCCCCTCACAGCCACCATGCTGCTGTCTCTCCCAACAGCTCCTTGGGTCTGGAGCCCAAATGGATTCACTTGCTTCTCCTGTAGTGCAATGGCACCTGCCACTCTCCCTGTCCCTCAGCTCTTGCTGGTAAGAGTGGGGTCCAGAGAACAGGCAGAAGGAAGCAGGAAATTGTTTTCCTCCAGCTGCTCTTCAGTATCACGAGCTCTGCTTCTTGTTTACACTTTATTGATTTTTTTTGCACCTACTTCCTTTTTTGCCTTATCCCTTCCATTTAACATTCCTCTTGTAATTCCCCCACAATACAGTAAGACTACAGTAGCTTCATCACGTTGGTTTTCTTGGCAAGTTAAATCCTTTGTATCACCTGTGGTTGGTTAGGTAAGGTTTTTAGGGAAGGCATGTCAGCTACTTTGTGTTTGCAATGTCTCAGACAGGTTTCTACTTCTTCATCTCAGTTTAGAAACCTGCATTATAAACATGCCCCAGAAACATCTTAAAAATGGTTACAATATATAGTTAAATTTTCGTGTCCAGCAGAATGTCATTAAGTGGAGGCACACACAGTTTTTGGTCACAGGAGGAGCGTGGCAGCTCAGATACTTCATTGATTCTGTGAAATTCACAGCACTCTCCCTAATCTACCACACACATCCCTGCTTCTCTACCCCAAAGGCCCCACAGATCCAATTTCCAAACTGCATACTGTCACATTCTCTGCATTTAGCAGGACTAAATCTTGCTTTGCAAAACAAGTTTTTAAAGTCTATTAATCACATTACCAGCTACTTGTATTTGAAGGAAATAATTGCTTATAAAAACCACAAGTGAGTACCTGGTTGGAATTAATTTTCTTTCAGTGGAAAGCCAGCCAACAACACCAGGTCTATTAGAAGACACTGCTTACTAGAACAGTTCTGGCTTAAAGCTCTGTTTATTTTGCCCTTGCAACGGATACCTGTCCACTTGCAACCTGCAAATTGTATTTTAATGAGCACTATCAGTTACAGGAGTATCATTCACCAGCTCAAGTGGAAAAGCCTACACATATGATCATTTTGGATAATAAACAGGGATTTACATACACTCAAGTATCTTGGACTGAAAAAGGGCATAGGTCTCTTTGTAATTCTGGCTTAACTTCCTGTTAAGGCTATTGTTGTCCTGTTACTATTTGCACAAGCAGCATTTACAGGACCCTGAGGGAAAACAAGAAGTTCATCTGTCAGAGTACTGCGAATACCAAAAAACTAGAACATTGTTAGAGGGAACTAGTGAAAAGGAGATAACTGGTTTTGTCAAAATCCTTATATGCAGTTTTCAAATTGACAAATAATTTTGCATAAACTGAATACTTTTTTTTCCCAGACAAAATGCAGCTCTGTTAAAATCCAATGTAGCCTATTAGCATGTTAACAGTCTATTCTACAATGAACACACACAACCTATGGACTATACAAGTGGCAATTAGAGACTTTTTCACCTATACATGAAGAAGACACCACTTCAAAGCTCCAGTTCCTCTCCTACTCCCCATACAGCCATACCACACCACCTCAGCACTTTATCACTTTCCAGGGTAAAAGTCCTTCTGGCAAACTTACTTTGGGGGAAAAAACAACCAACAAACCAAAAAAAGCACCAAAAGACTAAAATAAAAACTCAAAACAAAACCCCAAAACCTCAAAAAAGTTAGAGCTCAGTTGCTGTGGGTGGAGTACTGACCTATCAACCCTGCAGAGGTGCCGTTTCAACTCCACTCCTTAGCACCTGCAGCCTGCTGTGACCCTCAGCCTGCACACGGGCTGTGTCACACGGGCAGGGACTGACACGCACCCACACCCGAACTGTCCCTTGACTTTCAGGTGTACATTGAGTATTCTGCCTCTGTAGGTTAAATAGTAAGTCTGTGTGTTTTGAGGGAGTGACAGAGCGATGAACCACAAACAACACAAATGCCGAAGCCCGAGATTTTCCCCACCTATTTAATACAAACTCCCATTGCCTATTGCAACATTAAAAAAAGTCACAGCCTGCTACTTGGAAAATACAGCGCCACATCCATTCACCAGCTAGCAGACACCAACATGCAACCAAAGGGAAATGCCATGCTCCAGACACCAACATGCAACCAAAGGGAAATGCCATGCTCCAGACACCAACATGCAACCAAAGGGAAATGCCATGCTCCAGACACCAACATGCAACCAAAGGGAAATGCCATGCTCCAGACACCAACATGCAACCAAAGGGAAATGCCATGCTCCGGGCCATGATCCCAGCCAGGCTGGCATAACACCTCAAAGGCAGGACTCACACACTGGCTCAAGACCTCAGGGAAGTGTGGCTGGTTCTCCCATGGGAGCAGCCCTTCCAACTGAAGGCAGAGGAAGCTCGGATG
>PYHW01009720.1:1983063-2016883 GCA_013186435.1 Turdus rufiventris | reverse complement strand
ATTTCTAGCTGTTTTCCGTTTTGGCTTTTTGTTACTTTTTTTTTTAAACTCAGGGTTTTGTGCTTTCAAGGGTCACTGTGAGTTATCTGCATGAACACCCCACCCTCCGCTGCTATGCAAGTACTGCCGCTCATGAGCGTGCTTAGCTGCTCCTACACAATGTGGTGTGCTCTCTCTGCTGTGCCTGTGTGCAGTTGATAGCAAGCTTCCCAGGACCTTTGCTTCTTTTTATCTTCTCCCCCCGCCCCATTCCTTTTTAAATGACTCTTTCCTGTGCGCTGTTTCTGCCCCCCGGTGGTAACCCCCCGGAGGGAGGGATTGCGAAGACCTCACTTTGCTCCGCCTGAGTTTCAGTGCTTGTTATCTTATGTGTCACTGCTGGGCTGAAAGCTGCTGTGAGGACAGATACAGGATGTGGTTTTGCTCTGTCAGACAACAGCTGCACCTTTAAATCAGGTACATTGTAGTTATAGTTATGAAGTACGAGAGAGGTGGAAGTACAATTAATGTCTAGTACTCCAGAGACAAAAAGAGCTACTCTATTATAAGAGCAGTGGCAAACAGCCTGACCCTGGAGTTTAACTCTATAGGCTGCACACAAGAAACAGTAGAAGATCTAGGTCACAGTAAAGGAAAGTGCTCAAAACCTCGAATCTTTATTTGAAGTTGAGTATCTAAAGTTCAGTCCTTCAAGAAAAAGGAACTGGAGGGAGGAGTGGAGTTGCAGTGTCCCAGGCTTGTTTACACATGTTAGCACAGAGAGATTCTGGTGGGGCTTCCACAGATCGGTGATCTGCATTTGTGCAGCAGCTGCCAGCACAAAGTGCTTGGCATAAGCTGAGAGCTGAACACTCAACTTCTGTAACTCAGATGAATATGCAGCCCACGCTTCTATTTAAAATGCAAACTGAACGTGGGCCAGACAATTCTGCAGAATTTAAAACGCTGCAAACTGCAGCCTGTAGTTTCCACAGAATGAAATCTCTTGAGAGGAGCTGTATTTGCTCTTAAAGTTGAGGTCATTTGCTGCCTGTTTGATTGTTTGTATAGGTTTAATTTGACTTCCTGCCAAAACACTGGAAGGATGAGGAAACAGGCAACACAGAGCACACATGGCAGCGCATCCCCTGGGCACATGAGTAGGGTTGAGTACAAGCCTTTTAAAACTGAAACCTTGGTACCCCAGCACCATGTCCTCATGGGTACTTATTTAATTTCTGCCCTTCTTCTGTGGCATCAGAGGCTGGGACAGAATTTGCTGCAAACAAGTCCATTTTCAAGCTATGTTTCTGTGAAGTTTTGCCTGGTTTTAAGGTTTCTTAAAAGAAACAACAAAATGAAAACTCTGAGCCACTCACAATTCTCATTGATGCTGTTGCTGACGAGGCCACAATTTTTAAAATGCAAATGTATTCATACAGTATGAAAATCCCTAAGTGAGTGGTTAAAAATTACAGACAGTGAACATTCTCAGTGTTTGTTTGCAGCTTGTTATTAGAACAATGCATCCCCAGAGGTGTTGGCAAAAAATATTTTCTCAAATTCATTGAATTGGCATTTTCCCGCAAATTTTTCAAAAAGCTATTGTTGTCAATTGTTGGTTTGTTTTGTTTTTTTTCTCCTAGAGAGGTGAGTGCTTTTCATGAGAGAGCTTGCCCTATTTGAATTAGGTTGGTGTTGTCATCACCAGCAGGATCAAATGGGGAGAGTTTGTGTGTGTTATTTTAGCTATCCCCCTGAAGGCTGCAGGCAGGCTCCATCCTGTTACATGGAGTGAAAAATTCTTTCTTGTGCTCAGTAACAATTCTGGATTCTATTTCTGCATTCTTAGGGACACTCTGCAGGCTGATACAGAACATTTACCTAGATTGAAGAAGTGGAAAAGAACTAGCAATATATCATGGAAAAAAGCACTCATTGAATTCAAAGGCATGACTTCCTACCTGGTGCTTTGGCAACATGATATTCGCAATATAGAAGGTATTTCTTGTCTGATGTCCATTTCTCCTCGGGAAAGTTGCTTCTGTTATTGGCAGTTTTACCTGTGTGAGCATAGGTTCAGATGTAACTACATGTGCTTAAGAAGTTATTTTCTTCCCTATTATTGCTGAATGTAAAATCCATTATATGGTAGAAGGAAAATTTTCAAAAATTATTAATATGTTCACCCTGCATTTCAATTATATTGCTAAAAGTCCACAGTACTTAAAACTAGCTTTAACAATGTTTCTTCACTTCAGTGAAACTGATTTTATTAATCTGCTCTCTCTGTATTTTCAATGGTTTTATCATCTTAATTATTGGCACATGTTTCTTTTATTCCCAGGGAAATTTGGTGCTGGCGTCCAGTCCTACTTCTCCTTCCTGCGCTTTCTGGTCCTGCTGAACTTTATAATGTTTATCATGATGTTCAGTTTTGTTACTGTTCCCATCATAGTTTTTAAATATGGAATATTCAACAGTACTGTTGCTTACATTTCTCCAAAGAACATAGGTAAACATATTTTCTATGTACAGCTGTTGTAAGATTCCCCTGTTCCATGAGCTTCTTTTCCACCTCCCAGAATTAAAAAAAAAAATCCTTTTTATAAGAGTGTGACATGTTTGAATTAACGTGATCTTGCAGTTCAGTGGGCATCACCATTTGAGTGACTTTTCCTGCCTTTCTTTTGACAGACGATATCTGCACAATTTATGAACCTAGTGGTAATGAGGGACTTGTTTACTTCTATACTTACCTTAAAGATTTGCTCAGTGGCACTGTAAGTAATTAATTTGGTTCTTTTAATTAAGCATCTCACATAGCATTTAAAATGTAAAAAAGAAATTTACTTGTGAAATGAAGCTTTGATAATTTTGAAAAATAGTAAGACATATGCATCACTGAGGTATGCTATCTCTGAGAAGGGCAGTTTTCAAACTGACTTTTACTGAGCGACCACAAGGCCTGGCTGGTCACGAGCCAGCCTGTGCCTCTCCTCGCCAGCTGCTATCCCTTATTATTCTGGAGCACACTGCCTATTGTGCTCTCTGTGTAGGGTCCCAGTGTCTGTGTCCTGCCGCTCTTTGATTGGAGAGGGGAGGGATTTTCAGCACACAGTGCCTGCATTACACTTTGGTAGAGGCAATGGCAGTACTTAGAAGCTACAGACTTGTAGCTTGCTGGGGACCCTAATTTTAAATTTACAAAATGATTGCTTAATGCCAGGTTGGATTTAGTGGGACAGTTGTCGCTGCTGTTACAAATTCCATTTCAACTTCATTTCCACAGGGATTCCTTGAAGTGACATATTTGTTTTATGGCTATTACTCAGTAGATACTCTGTGGATCAGTACCATAAGGTACAACTTGCCACTGGCATACATGCTGGCTACATTTGCCTATCTTGCCTTAAGTTTCCTCTGGCTACTAGTGAGGTAAAGATGATGGTTTTTTTTACTGTTACTTGTTGCACAGTTTACATTGTACTCCTGCTTGAAGGGAACATACTGTGTTCTAGAGCCCTTCACATGGAAATGGGGAGCTTTTTGCTTAGGGATGCAGTGCCACAGTAACCTTTGGTGTGCTTGGGAAAAAGAAAACAATGTGACATATCAGTTTTTCATATGTATGCATACCTATAAGTAAAAGCCCCTCAACTATACTGAATTTGTTGGAGGATTTTCTTTAAGGATTTTGGTTGAGTTTTATTTGTGCCATCTCAGTTTCCTTTGCTGTGTCTGGTGGAGATGTGACTGTGATGAAGTGCAGGGGGGAATAACCTGTATCAGTCAGGGCCAGCTGCTGCAGAATCTCACACTGAAAGTGTCCTAGACACTGGCTGGTACAAAGCAGACAGTTTGCTCATAGAGGGGGTCATTCAGTCTTTGATCAACCAGATTTTCCTGTATATAAAATAAATCTTCTCATTGATTTTTCTCTAGGTCTGTGGAAGGCTTTAAGAAAAATTTAGTGCATGATGCAGACCCATTTCAGAGTTACTGTAACAAAATCTTTGCAGGCTGGGACTTCTGCATTACAGATCCCAGTGCAGCCCAGCTGAAATACCGCAGCTTGAAATACGAGCTCCAGGTGAGTAACTTCTTTCTTTTTGTGATTATGGTTTCATACAGCTTAGATAACTAAAAAAAGAGATGTGTGTGATTTTGCAGATAAAGGAATAAAGAAGGATTGAAGTACCTCATTTTTGGGGGTGCAGCCCACATCCTCCTGCATGCTTTCTAGGTAGTTGGAGTGGTGGTGCAACGTGAGAAGAATTGGCACGGATGTTGTTGGCCCTTCCCCCAGCCAGCGGGGACCCACGCCAGCCTGTTAGCTGCTTGTCTTATCTGCCCCTTCCTCACACTCCAGTCCTGCTTCCTGTGTTAGTGTCTGCATAGTCCAACAGGAAAAGCTGTTCCAGCTTTAGGCAAAAGCCTGCAGGGATTAGTTTGAGTGTTGGGGTTTAAGCATGCAGTGCAGTAAGCAGTAGTTTGAGGAGAAATAAAATCCAGATGGTGCTCTCTGTACTTTTTGATATTATTGTTGCAGTAAGAAGATATGGAAAGATTTTCACTAGGTGTCTTTGGCACACATGCACATACAAAATGCTGATGCAGCTATAGATTTCCCAAACCATAAAGCTCTGAAAAGAGTCTGAAAGGCTCTTTTGGTAAAACAAGGACCTTCTTTTTGCTCTCTGGAAGCAGAGATTTGTGTAGTGAAGAAATTACCTTTGAGAACATGCTTCCACTTCAAACCACAAAGCGGTAATTACACATTTCATAAATTACAGTGAGCTGCTTTCTGCACTAGTGAAGTTTACAGCCATCTTTTTTTACCATAGAATCAGAATCTCCTTCACTTGCTACACTTTTGCCTCCAGAACACACATCTTAGAAGAACTAGCCCCTTAATATTACTGTTTGATGGACATAAGTCCTCAGAAAATACACTTGTATGGGTGTTATGTGGGTTTGCCCAGGTTAGATTGTCTTCACAGGAAATACTGTATTTTCATGTCAGTTAAGGTGAAATACACCAAGCTGCTCAAGATTGTATTTCCTTCTTTCTGTGCCATCCCCCAGTTTTCCTTCACAAAGACTAGAAGGAATTTAGAGCCATAGTGGTGGGGGCCAGTTACTTACCTGCAGAAGTAATGAGATGAGTGACTGGTTTACCCATTTCAGAGTTTAGTATCAAGCTGATATCAGTCTCTCTCAACAAACAGGCAAAGTGTCTGTGCTCAGGGAAATGTGTTAGATACAGTAGAGGTAAGAGGATTGCAGGACACTTGTCTTTGGCTACAGAGCCCTCAGCTTGAGGAGGCTGAGTCCACAGGGGCTTCCATTCCTGCATGGACCTGTTTTGTCAAAGAAAAGACAGTTCTGTGTGCTTGGGCAGGGGCTGGAGGGAGTCTCCTAGAATAGGCTACAGATTTGCATGTCTCAGGGGTAGAAGACATGGTGTTAAGTGTTGTATGCTGCACCGAAAAGCTACATCTCTTTTTCCTTTTCTTTGTAGACAGACTTGCAGGAAGAAAGACTGAAGCAAAGAATAGCTGACAGGACAACGGAGGAAAAGCAACGCATCTACTCTCTGAGAATATTTATAAATATAATTGTCCTTGCCATTTTATTAGGATGTTTTTACTCTATTTATAGAGCAACAGCCTTCTCTCAAGAAAACTCCAGTGTGAGTATAAGAAATGACACTAGGACAGATTTGGTGAAAGCTGAGGATTACAGCAAGAGGAACTATTGTGAAAGAGTCAAGTATCTTAATATAGCCCCCTTCATGCAGGCATCTGAAAATGCTTTCTACAGACTTACAATTTTTTTAGTAGATGAGAGCAGGAAGGATCAAGAAACCTGTGCCAAAGAAACCTCCTCAGTAATGTCTCCCATTGCTGCAGAGGCTTCAGTGTTGATTGCCTTGGAGCTGACAAGAGGAGCAGCCCTCACTACCCTTCCCTTGTAACTAAGCTCACTTCACTGTCATCTGCTGGGTCTGGGCAGTGAACTGGCTGGGAGAACTGAGCTGCTTAAATCAAACTTCATCATTATCAGTTTCATATGATCTGCTTCGCTGTCAAATGCAAAAATGCACTTCAGGGGAAGGCAGAGTGTCTTGTGGCTTGAGTTACCTCTGTGTGGGGAAACAGGAAGGCTTTGAATGCAGAGCAGTTTCCAGCGCAAAGGTTCTTGCGTCATTAGCAGAAAGAATCAGATTGGGTGGGTTTCACTAGCAGCAGGACAAGCAGATAGAAAGAGTGTTCAGAAGCAGAACAAAGCAGACAAGCTTCTGGTTGTGACACCTTCACAGAAGTAATTGGCTTCTCTGTAGGACCCCAGGGTTTGATTAGTCTGGTAGAAATGGGGACCACAATATTTCTCTCCCCTGTGTAAGTTGCTGGTGCAATGGACTTAGCTGTTCACAAGGGAAGTTGTGCTCATGGTGGACCTAACTCTGAACTTCTGTAAACTGCCAGGATTGCACAGACAGAAGCAGGACATGGGGCTAAATGAGTTTATGAGTGTCAGAGGCATTATTTGAGGGCAGAGAAGAGGACCACACAATACTGAATAACTTCAAGAGCAGCTTCACTTACTATGGCCTTTAAGTTGAGGGTTGATATCTTGACCTTGTCTTAATGAGCAGTTAGAGGAGCTTGTCAGGATGGTAGGAAAGTCAGGGAAGCACCTTGGCACCAGTAAGAATAAATCAGAAAGTGTCTCTGGAATAGTTGTAAAACCTGGTAGCCTTGGTGCTGGTTAGCAACAGTCACACACAAACCTTGGTGAGTTGAACCTCTTTAAACAGAAGCTTTTACCTGGAAGGGGAGGGTCCTGTTGAAGGGAGCAGGAGAAAGCAAGGGTGTGTAGCAGCAAACTGCAAGAGAGAGCAGTGATCAGGCTTGTAGAGAGATTTGTTTGCTGTGAAACTTGCTTGTCTAGAGGTATTCAGAGTCAGCCCTGGGTTTGCCATTCATGCTATACCTGGTGTTGATCCCTGTTGCCTGGTGCAAATGTTGGTGGAGGATGAAGGTGGAGTAAAAGGTGCTGCCTGAATCCTGGACAAGGCAGGCTGCTGTGTAGTTGGAGAGAACACGCTCAGGAAGGTGTGTTTCTCTAGGCATTATGTTTCTCTCATCTCTTCTGCAGGGTGCTGACAATGAGAACTCCCTGGTTAATCTCATAGTGCAGTATTTGCCTTCCATGGTGATCACACTGGCCAACTTCATTGCTCCTCTGATCTTCTCATTTCTGATCAAATTTGAAGACTATACACCAGCCTTTGAAATCAAGCTGACACTCTTGAGGTAAAGATGTTGTTCATTGTGGCTTTGGATGTTTCAAACACTTGTTCTTGGTAGGCTGTATGTGTTGTAAACATTGAAACATCAAGAAGTAGAGAGGTTGGCACTGGAAACCAAGGAGGCATTGTTTGGCCAATGTGTAGTTGGAAACTTTAAATCTGGGAACAATCTGTTTTGATGACAGTGCAGTGCAATCATCTCAGTGTCCAAGTTTTTCTCTTGGTCCCATTTAGCTGTGTGGTCTGGACATCTTCAACTTGAATAGTCTGTAGAGAACTTGTGGCTGCAGAGCTGTGGATTCACTGCTTTGCATGCAGCAGTTCCCTGAATGAGCAACAGTGTGTGTACACTAGTGACTGAAGCACAGCTTTGCTCAAGGCAGAAGTTAAAAGTTTTGAGGTAAAAGATACTTCAGTGTAGGAGCTGGTGTTTGGCAACTTAAGGCAGTAAGATCTGGACTGAAGCACCTGAACTCTGCAAGTCCATGCTTTGTATTTCTGATTCGGCCAAGTGCCTCAGAAGGCCTGAAGCTACATGAAATGGAAATGCTGCACACACAACTGTACCTTAGGGAATTGCAACCCATTGCAGCATCAAGATCTGCAACTGAAATGACTAATGCAGAAACACTCCTGAGAAAAGAAACAAAGGACTGTAGCCTAAAGCTGGGAAGGTGAAAAGCAATTTTAAACTTACTACTAAGGAAAGAAATGTGTTTATTATCTGGCTGACTGGCTTGTTAAAGGTCTGCATGACCCTTTTCTATTTTAAGCCTTCTTTGAACTCCTGTATAAGGTGAGCCAAGTGTTAACATGGCTATTTTTTGGCATGTTTGGAGTTAGCTTTTGCCTTTCTTCCAGGTGTGTCTTTTTGCGGTTGGCCAGTATTGGCGTTCTCTTGCTGTCACTGTGGAGTCAGATCTCCGGCTGTAGTGATGACAAGTGTAAACCCTGTGGATACAATTACAAACTCTATCCTGTAAGTAGATTTATCTTGGTCTTTAATCATCTGAGCTTGTAGGCAGAGATTTGTTTTCCATGAGAGTAGCTTGTCTAGAGGTGTTCAGTATCAGCCTTGGGGTTGCTGTTCATGCTATACCTGGTGTGGATTCCCATGGCTCAGAGCAAACCAGTACAGTTTTTGTGTGTATATCCTTTTTTGTGTAAAACCCTGATTAGAATTAATCCAGTAGCAGATGATTCCTTAGCACAAACTTTCTGTCCACCATGAGGATTGTCTGAGGTAGCTGTGTTTTGGAGACATTGTGCTACTGCCTTTTGCAGCATTAAGGCAAATGGGTTTTCCTCAAATAAAAAAAAAACAAACCAAAAACCCAAAAAACCCCCAATAAAAAACCCCCCACATCAAACGAACTAAAAAAGCCCAACCACCAAAACCAAACCAAACACACCCAGCCACCCCCCTGCCCCACTTCACAGAGAAACCCCAAAATAAAAACAAAAAAAAAGTGAAAAACTTGGCATGGGAACTTTGAAACACTTGAATATTTTAGAAATTTGAGTTAATTACATTTGAACTTCATGGTGTTAACTGAGACGGTTATTGCTTTAGTGATAGACAGAATTTTCACTTGTTTATTTAGACTGCTAATCTTGTTTTTCCTGACTTGTTTTTATAGTGCTGGGAAACTGATGTTGGGCAAGAAATGTACAAACTGATGGTATTTGATTTTATTGTAATTCTCGCTATGGCCTTGTTTGTGGACTTCCCCAGAAAGTATGTATCTCTGCTTTTTAAACATATTTTTACAAATGACATATGAAAAACATTTTCTTTTTCTGCTTTAAATTCCCCATATTTCTAACCAAATTACTAGTTTTAAAATAAAGCATAAACATATTTCTGATGGTTTGAGCGCCTGTTTGCTATTCAGATGGCTGTATATATTTTGATATTTTAGAGCTTTTTTCTTCAGACACTTTCTCTTATGTTGTCTAGTGCTTAAATGCTAAGTTTGGTGTGCTTCAAATGAGTTAGAATGCATCTAAACTCTACAATTTCAGTTTAGGACTAACAATGTTCTTTGGTTTCAGGTTGTTAGTTACTCATTGCTCTTGCAAGCTGGTTCAGTTTTTTGGATATAAGGAATTTGAAATTTCTAGCAATGTCCTGGAAATCATTTATGGGCAGACTATTTGCTGGATTGGAACCTTCTTTTCACCACTTCTCCCTGCAATAGCAACTATAAAATACTTCATCATCTTCTATGTTAAAAAGGTAATGTGGTTCATAAAGGTCTGTCTGTGTAGTTTTTGTAATGCAGGCATATAGATATGCAGGTGATCTAAAATCAACAAAAAACTCTAAAACCACCTGTGGATGCAGTGGATGGAATGAGCCAATGATATTCCTTTTTCAGTAAGGCTTTGTGCTTCTAACAGAAGGTACAATTTTGCTTTGAAATCAAGCAAAGTCACATTTCAATTATTCTCAAATTATTTGTCTCTTTTTTTTTTTTTTAAGAAAAGCATTTTTATGTAATAAAACTAGTATATAACCCTTTCCTGCAGTAATCTATTTACTAGCAACACAGCTTAGAATTGGACCAAATATTGCAAAATTGCTAAAAATTTGGGAGCAAAATGGAAAATCCAAGTTGGGTTGGATGTTTGTGTGATTTCTCACTATCAGAAGTTTTGCTCAGTGACCCTGCAGCTCCTTCTGCGCAGCCAATTCTTGCTGATACTTTAGGTCTTGCAAGAGGGGATAAATCCAGTGAAGATGCGGCTGGACAAAGCCAACAGCAGTGCCATGGATCATACACCAACTGTCTCTGTGCAAGTGTGGGAGGTCCTCTGGATCAAATTCTTACTCAAATAAGGAGACATTGACTTACACCAAAATATGAGGCAATCTTGTCTTAGCCCTTCTCAGCCCACGCACATCAAAGGAGGTGCTTGTGTGGTAGCTGGTGTCATGTTTGAGAATGGAAAATCAGTTGCTGGGGGAAGTGTATTTGGATGTGTATTTATATAGGTGTGCTGGTAACAGTTGTACTCACCTTCCCTCTTCAGATTGTTTTGATACACACATGCAAACCTGCAGCGAGGCCTATAAGGGCATCAAGTTCCAACTTCTTCTTCCTGGTGGTGCTGCTGATTGGGCTCCTCTTGGCTTTTATCCCTCTGGCAGTCAGCATAGCACAGTAAGCGACAATTTTAAGTTATGTGGAGTTGACATTTGTTCTAAGGTTGTCAGTTCTGTAAAAGTAGACACACAATTTTAGAATGATTAATGGAATAAGATGTATAGAGTGTAATGCATAAACTTATAGCTTAGTTCATATAAACAAAAATTACAGTTTTGCAGACATGTAGGATACTTACTGCATCACCAAACTGCTGCTTGGCTTGTGCTGGATTATTTTACCTTTTATTTTGGTGTAACATCTTTCTATTCTGCTTCTTTGACAGTATCCCCTCTTCCAAGGCATGTGGGCTGTTCACGAATGTTAACACTTCATGGGAAGTTATTCCAAATGAAATACGTAGGCTTCCAACAGGTGTGCAGAAGTTCATTTTTGGCATGGCATCAGAAGCCTTTGCAGTGCCTTTTTTTGTGATTCTTTGGTGAGTACTGTGGAGACTTGATTGACTTATGCAGCTTCATTTCCTTGCTTACTGAACTCATACCAAGCATCTATTAGACCAGATTTTCCATTTGCAGTTGAAAGCATCAATACCCATATGAATCTTCAGCCCTTTATGTCTTTGCCCATGTGTTCACACTCATCAGCTTTGTTCAATTTCCTCTTGCACATCCCATATTCAAGAGTGTTCTTCTCAAAAATGTTAACTGTGAATCCTCTGCAAATTAGTGCTGGTAAGCCTTGTGATCACAATTCCTATCCACAAACCCTAGTCTGAAAAAACAAATAAAACTCCCCAAACAGTCATTCTGTAAGAAGAAATTCAATGTAGGATCATAAAATTTTTAAGGTTGGATGTCACCTGTAGAGAGAGTCTAACTCTCCTATTCAAGACAAGGTCAAGTAGAGCAGGAACTATACCCAGTTAGATTTTGAATGTATCCAAAGATACAGAGACTTCAAAACACTGTTCCAGTGTCTGGTCAGTCTTCCAATAAAAAGGGTTTTTTTCCCTTAAGTTTAAATGGAGTTTTTTTTGCATTTCAGTTGAACAAAACTGTTAGCAAATTTTGGAGCCTTATTACCTGATGCTTTCTAAAATTTCTATGCTTGAAAAAACATGGATTTTTTTTTTTACTCCACCCAGCCCTTCCTTTTCGTAGTCTTTCCATTTCTTTATGTGTTGTCCTGAACTGACCATGTTATTATGTACATTGGAAATCTCAAGTCTTTCCTTTTTGTCTGTTTGCAGCATTGCTGTGTTCTATGTTGTTGCCTTGTCTCGAGCCCACAAACGAGTGATTGAACAGCTGAGAGAACAGCTGGTTTTGGTAAGATCTGACCCAACACTTTACTGACACAATGAAGAGAACTTTAGGGGTACAGAAATGAGGCATGCAGAGGAATATTGGTTTTCATAGTCTCCTGGATATTTGGTGTTTGCTACAGGCAGTGAAGAATGTTTTACAAATTACCAAAGGAAAAATAACCAAAGCATCGAGGTATTTCTCAGTGGAGTTGATTTTCCTGGGTACTAGCTGCAGAAGCAACAAGGTCTGGTTTTATCAGGCAACACACAGAGATATGCTGCTGAGAAGCTGTGTCCCTGTTTTTCATCTGTTGTCTTGTTTAAATCCACTTATCTGCATGTTTTTTTTCCTGCCAAAGAAGAACCTGAAATCCTGTGTTTCCTGTCTCCTCCACCATCTTGCACAACCTCCACTTTTGTTTCCTTCTCTGCCTTCACAAATGGACACCCAACTCCCTACCCTTCCTTCCAGGCTTGTATTTCTACTGCATCTTTTCTGGTCTTGTTCTTGAGTGTAGGCCCAGAACTGCTTGAGCAGGTACTACAAGTGGAACAATTCACTTTTGGAGAAGGGTGCCAGTGCAGAAATGCTGCTTTGTGGCCATCAAAAGCCACTTCCAGGTTTGGCAGCATTCATGTGCCATGATCTGACAAACTGCTAGAGCCAAAACTCAACCTCAGTGGTGAGACTTCTCACTTTCTTATGAAGTAGCCCATTTCTTGATATGTGCTTCTTTTAGATATGACATTTAACAACCTATATGCAGAAAAACATTACTGGGGGAGATTTTTGAGGAGTGAGGAATTTAGGAACAAAAGCCTTCCTGCTTTTTGAATGGTTCACAAATCAGCTGCCAATTCTTAAAATTCTTCCATGCTTATTTTTGTTTGCTTGCTCCTGTTCAACTTCCTGGAAACATGGTTTTAAATTTTATGCGTGTGAGATGTTTTTACTAGGGTCAGTGCAAAACTGTTAATGTTTGTGAGGTGAGATAAATGAAATCAAGACCATTGCAAACTTGAAATTGTTCAGGCAGCTGAGAGTGTGCTGGGGGAGTACAATGTGGTGAGTGCACCTGTTTCTGATGAAGATGAGCTGTTGTAGATGATTTGTATTAACACTGTTCACGTGGAGCACACTTGTTATTCTGTCCTTCCAGGAGAGTCGTGACAAGATGTTCCTAATCAGGAAGATAACAGAAGCTCAGCGGAGGTATTCTTGAAAACCACGCAAGCCAAAAGAACTTGACTTCCCAAAACTCCCCCAAGATAACAGCAGAAGCATTTGCAGCTTCTAAAAACTGAGAAGTTGACTGGCATGCTGGGACTGTGGCCTAAGTTATAGGTGTTTGTTGTCTGATTTCTTGATTAAGCTAGTGGTGCTTAAGGTTTCCAAAACTTGGAAATTCAGCTGATTTATACTGTGTAAGAACTGTTCAAAAAAGGGTAATTTAATGCTGATGCACCTTCAGGGTTGTTGGGATTTGTTACATCCCTATTTTTTCAGGGAGTTTGGGAAAAATGTGATCAGAACTGAAACTCTTTTTGTACTGCTTTTACAAATTATGCTGTAAGAATCACATCAGAGGGAAAAGGTATGGTTTTGCATGTTTTTAAAGCCTTTAATTTTCTTTGGTTTTAAAAAAGAAGAATGTATAGAAGTATTTTGAAATATTGCATAGGAAAAGGAAATATGGAAGGGGTTTGAAATCAGTTTTGTAATTATTTTTAGAGGCGAGGGTTTGCTATTTATGCTGCTCTGAAGCAGCAAGAGCAGTTGAACACTGGATAACTCGTCACAAAATGGCTCAAAGAAAACAAGCTGATAAAGAAGAGCTCTGAATAAACACTTGGAGTAGGAAAAAGCCAGCAGCCACAGCACTGCTGGGGCACAACCTTGCTGCTGTGGAGGGCCCTTTTTGTTTTGCTTTTTTTTAAAACGTTTTAAGTCATTATTATTTGTGTTTTATTCTTGTATGAATATCTTTACTACTGTTCTTTGTGTTCTAAAATGTGAATATTTCAGTTAAATTATTGGTTGGCAATACTGTGTCAGTACTCTTTAATTTCACATTTCCTCTCTTACCTGAACCGCTGGGCCCATGTGTGTCACTGTAGCTACTAATTAATCTTTTATTTAAAGATTGTGGTTAAGGATTTTCTGTACAGAACTGCGTTTATTGTTTGAAACGTGCGTTACTCCGCTCTTAGTTAATGTGAGACACCATCCTTTTTATATAATGTTTCGGGATGTTTTCTGTGCTCGTTTTAAAGAAATGACCTTTCAATAAACGGTATTTTTTTACCGCACCGCTCACGCCGTCTACTCGCTGTGCCTGAGGGGGCCGCGCCCTCAGCGGTTCCCCCCCGGGTCCCCTCAGCGGTTCCGCCCCGGGTCCCCTCAGCGGTTCCGCCCCGGGTCCCCTCAGCGGTTCCGCCCCGGGTCCCCTCAGCGGTTCCCCCCCGGTCCCCTCAGCGTTCCCCCGGCCCCTCATCGCCCCCGGCCCTCAGCGCTCCCGCTGCAGTTCCCGCCTCACCCGCCAGGGGGCGCGCCTCGTTCCCATGGCAACCAGGACGCTGGCTTTGATTGACAGCTGCACGGAGCCAATCAGAATCGGGAGCGCGGCGCAGGATGATGACGTATGCAGAGCGCCATGGCGGCGGCCGCGGGCCCGGTTCTGCGGTGCTCGCTGTTACAGCGCCGGCCCCTCCACTGCGGGCCGGGTATGGGCACGGCTCGGCTCCGCTCCCTGCCCGCCGCTCGGGGCCGCCTCAGGCCGTTCGGCTCCGCGGGTGGGATCGTGCACCCACCCGTCCCGGACGGGGAGCGGGCGGCGGCGGAGCTCGCGTCACCTTTGTCTCTCCGACAGGTCTGCGGCCTGTGCCCGGCGGGGGAGCTTCCCTCCGGCCGTGCAGCACGCGGGTGGCGCAGGAGGGCATCAACAAGCCCGTCATAGACCGCATCATCCGCGTGGACCATGCGGGGGAGTTCGGGGCGAACCGCATCTATGCGGGGCAAATGGCCGTGCTGGGCAGGTCCAGCGTGGGGCCCGTCATCCAGGTGAGCGCGCCTAGGAGCGATCTCTGCGATTCTGGTTCGGCCAGGTGACGCTGAAACATCGTAGCTTCRTGGCAAGATTATTGTTCAGTTTTTTCTAAGCGCTTCCAGACGTGCGGGTTTGTACAGAGTGGTGGGAGTACTTGGTAAGCGAGTTRCCAGTGCTACAGTTAGTGTAGTGCTGTCCTATTTTTCAAATATTTTTTGTTACCTTCTTACAGTTATCCTCATCTCTCCTTTCTGCATTATTTCTTCTCTGTGGTGTTACAGTGTTGCCTTAGCTATCGCATCATGTGTGGCTTGAGCTGTTCTGGTTTTTATTAGTTTTGTTGGAAATGTTTACCTCTTGTGGTTTTATGCTTTTCTTTGATCTGGCTCTTTTACAGCAAATGTGGAATCAAGAAAAAGACCACCTGAAAAAGTTCAATGAGCTCATGGTTGCATATAGAGTTCGACCTACTGTTCTATTGCCTTTCTGGAACGTAGCAGGTTTTGTTTTAGGTGAGTTCATATAATCACTGTTGTTACTGTTTTATGAAGTCTTCAGTGTTAAATGATTTGTTTTGCATCAGATTTAATTGTATTCATGTGTCTGGTATCCCAATCCCAGGGGCTGGAAGTGCTTTACTTGGAAAGAAGGGTGCAATGGCTTGCACAGTGGCTGTGGAAGAGAGTATATCAGAGCACTACAACAACCAGATCCGAACTCTCATAGAGGAGGATCCAGAAAAGTACCAAGAACTGCTGCAGGTATCTAACCATGACTTAAAAGTGGTTTTAACAAATTGATTGAATTATCTAATATGATTTAGTCTTTTAAAAATAGTATGTTTTTAGGATTTACAGTGGATCTTTTTCTCTGTCACTTAGAATGCTGAAGTCAACAGAAATTATTAAAAGGATGCTTTTTCCTTCAGCAGCACTAAATTGATCAAAGCATTAAAATTAATATATATGATGGATTATTTCAGCATGCTTTCAGTAATGCAGTGTTTCCTTTTCAAGTGGAAGAATTATGCTTTAAGTTTGATTAATTTTAATTGAAAGGAAAGGTCTAGAGGGGAAACAAAAAGAGGAAATTTTGATTGCACAGTTACTGTGTTCCCCTCCTCTGAAGGCATTCAACAGTCTTCACATGCTCCATCACCTGTAGGGCCCAGAGCTGCACACAGTGCTCAGGGGGAGCTTGAGATGACCCCCACGCTGTGTTTGATACACCCCAGGGTGGGGTTTGCCCTCCTGGCACTACTGCCAGCTAGCACCCAGTTCATGTGCTACTCCTGGATGCTCTCAGTGTGTGTGAGGAGCTGATGCTCATCAGCCCTATGAGAAAATCATTTTAGGTGTCAAATTTAGACACATTTCTGTAAGGTGGTTGTGGGAGATGGAGCTGTTTCCACAGGCAGCATGGGGAACTGGTTCATTTCCAGCCTTGCTGGCCACAATGTGTTGAGTTGTGCACAGTGTAACGTAGCAAAATCTCTTAATTCCAATGTATCCTATTGTCACAGAAATTGTATCTGAAATAACCCAGCTTGTGCTGAGATGCACCAGGGAAATACCGCCCCTGAAGACAATGATACAATAAAATAGGTGGAGATGGTGCAAAATAAAGAGAAAAATCCAGGCACTGAGTTTATTCACAGTGCCAGTATGAGGAGAGCTAGCAAGGACACCAAAAGCAAGGCAAACCTCTTGGGCAGGGACAGTGCCCAGGTGTCTGTGAGTGCTGAGTTCTTCACTGAGCAATCCTGGTCATCTGCAGGCATCTCAGGAGAAAATCCTCTAAACCTTTTTGTCCTAGCTGAAAAATTAAAAGACAAACAATTGTTCTTTGGAGTATGCTAGAATGGACAAAAGCCTGGTTAGCTTACAGGGGAACACCCTTACTGATTGGCAGGGCAGGGACCTTGATTCCTGTTTCAGATTGTCAGAATACTGACAAATAATAAAAGTTACTATGACAATTGATTTTTTTGAAATGGTGAAAAAGGTAGTGATTCATTAAACAACAGCTTGAACTTAAAGACCCCTTTGGAGACCACTAGAAGGACTTCAGGTTAGGGGAATGCTGTAAATAATTCCCTTCTGGCTGAATAGGAGGCTCAGATCTTTGAGAAGCTTTTGAGAGACCCTGGCTTGCTGTGGTGCACACAATGGACAATAGCATCTAGTTTTGTGTACTGGCTGCCTTGATTTCTCTGCAAAGTGGGCTCAGTTACTGCTGTTTTTAAAGGTAATAAAGCAATTCCGGGATGAGGAGCAGGAGCACCACGACATTGGGCTTGAGCACGATGCAGAAGCTGTGAGTACAGTGTTGAGTAATTGATGTCAGTGAGCATGTAGATGTGCTGCTCTTACCTTCCTTACTCAGAGATTGGGATGTGGTTCTTTGAGAAGCAGAAAATAAGGCTCTTGATACTTTTTCCCTGCATGTTATAACTTTCATTTTTCCACAACAGAACTGAATCTGTTGAAATGAATGTCAAGTGTTAGTGTTTTGGTTTTTTTCCTAAGAGATGTCCTCTGTAAATGTTTAGATTTTCTTTTAATTTCAATTTAAATTAATTTTTTTTTTTTTAAGTTAGGGCTAATAAGTGCTATCCATGCATATATTCCCAGTGCTGGGAACTGGAGGCAGCATCTTATTAGGAAGTATGAAATATTAAACTAAATTCTGTGCTCCCTTGGATACTCTATGGGGAATGTGTGAATTCTCTCCTATTTTTTCTCTTGACTTTCATTTCTGGAGAAATGGAAATATTCTGAAAAACTGATAAATTTTAATTTAGTTTTCTCTATGATGGATTAGACTGCAACTACAGGTGGGATTTTCTTGGCATGGGTGTGTTTTTACTTTGAATTTTTTTTTTTACTATTCCTTACCACAATCTGGTTCAAGCAGAACACTTCAGTAGATATGTTTAATATTTTCTTCTTTTTACAGACACCAGCTTATTCTGTTTTGAAGACAGCCATACAACTTGGATGCAAAGCTGCAATATTTTTATCAGAAAGAATTTAGTTCTATTTTCCATAATAATTATGGCAATAAATTGTGACACAAAAGCATTTGGAAATTGTGGAAGACTCAGCTATTTTATTCAGCCTTTTAAATTTTTCTGCACTAAGCACTTGATTCAGCCATCCTTTGTCACACTGATGTAGATATTAAAAAATATTTATACCTAAAGTCAGTTGAGCTAAATATGAATAAAGGTGGCAGAATTGAGTCTGTGTGAACTAGACCTCCCTATTCAGAGACTGTTCACAAGGTGGCAGCAAAATATGTATATACATGGTTTATATGTACAAAGTGTATGGATGCACACATAGAAATGATAAATATATTCTCTGTTGCCTTCAAATTTATGTGACTTGAAATAAGCCGGATCAGCTAATTTTAAAATAATTAATACTGACAAAAAAGAATTTTTTTTTCTCTTTTCAGGGTGAGTGAAATAATAATAAGTATTTATTTTCATCCATCTTGAATAAAAATTGGTATTATACAACCAGTTTTACTTAAAGACTTCTTTGTGTTTTGGGGTGGGCTTTTTTTCAGGCACATTTCCAAATTTAAGTAGAATTTTATTTACTATGGAATTTTTTTGTCTTGTGGTGGGAATATTTTTGGTATTGTTTCATATTTTTTTTTGTTTGTTTGGTTTGCATTTTCTTTTACCTGAGCATGTAAGGAATTGACACCTGCCATAAAGCAACTTGGAGCACTGTGGAATTGCATTCAATATTCTGTTAAAGCTTTTAAGTTTATCTTACTTTGCTTCAGACAGCATTTAATCCAGGTACATCTGAGCTTGCCTTTTTTAGTAGCTCTGTAATTGTTTGTAGGTACTGATTGGTGTGGAATTTGACATTAAAGCTTTCTTAAAGAGGATTATTTACCCTTTTTTTTGGTGAAGGAGCTTTGGCAGAAGGTTAATTCTTAACATAGAGAAATTCCTATTCTGTATGATTTTGTTACGAGTGTCACTTTGTATGTTCTTTAAAATTAATATCTCTCAAACTTGCAAGTTTAGACTTGTTAGACTCAAACCACTGGTGTTATTTACTTTGTTCAATCAAAGTAGATTTGGTTCTCTGTCTGTGACTGGTTTGCACATCCTCTGGAATAACTTGACTGGAGGAACTCAAAACTAAATCACAGATTCTCAGGGGCTGCATAATCAGAAGATAACTTTAAGGGAGTCTCATTTGACTTGCCTGAGCCCCAGGCAGTTGTGAACAGTGTGCATGAAAACTCAAGTTTACTAAAGGTCCATCATTTTACACTAATGCAATATCTTGCCTAATTTGACAAATTCTCTGAACAAAACTTGCATCTATCAGATTTCTTGCCTTAATTTCTCTATAATATTCAATATACATGTGGAAAATTCCCAGGTGATTTGGAGGAAAGTGGAATCAGCACAAAAGAATTACTAAAGTGGTTAGAGGGGTAACAAGCAGTGCTGGAAGCCTGTGCAGTGCAGCTGTGTAAGTCATGGGCTTTAGTAATTGAGTAAAAGAAGGAGAAAAGATTCCTTGATGAATAGTCCATTGTAAAGTCCTTCATAGCAGGGGCAGCATGGGATGGCATCTTTTATAAGCCCATAATTGCAGAGGAAGGAGGGCAGGGCATGGTGTGTTGTGACTCAAAGCTGCACGCTGCATGCCCATACATAGAATGGTCTTGTGACATAAACTGCAAACTGAACCAGACAGTTCCTGATCTTTTAGCCATTACATCAGGATTGAAAGCTGGACAAGGCATCTGTGGGGTTTTACTGGACAGCTGGTACTCAGCTGAAGCCTTGTATTCTCCAAGGCTGTGGTTGCAGAGGTTCTCTGAAGATGTCTGCAGTGGTGTTCAGCAGTGGCAGGATTGGCTTGTGACAGAGACATGTTCTTGTGATTGTCTGAGATGTGGCTGCTCACTTAGGGCAACAGCTTTTAAGAGACAAATCTCATGTCAAATGTATTTCGTTTGGCCAAGGGCTTGGAACATCAAATACCAAGAAATTGCCTTGTGAGGCTTGTGTTTGGTCATATCTGCTGTAATTGAAAGTGCTCATAGAGAGTTCTTTGTCCTCAGCAGCTGAACACATCCTGCACATTTGAGAAGGATATCAGACAGTAACACTGTCTCCAGCTGCAAGCATGAAATGTGAACTGAGAGATCAAATCTGCTTTATGCTCCTGAGCAGGATTGGTTCGTTCTCTAATGGAGCAGCAGATTTCTACCCTTCCATTAAAGTGTGGGTGGGCTGTTCTGCCACTTCTAAAGCTTGTGCATTTTCCTGCTCGCTGGCAGTTTACTCTTTTGTTGTTGTTTTACATAGGAAATGGAGTTGCTTTTCATTTTCCTCATGGAAAAGGGACTTTTGTTTAAAAACCTGTTTCAGATTTTGAAAGGCTAAAAAAAGTGGTAAAAGGTTACAAAAGAACAAGAGGTGCTTGGTGCTGTGCAATTCTATTGTTCAGCTGCTGCAAGGCTATAGTTATTTTTTATGTTGAGGCAGAACTGAACTGAGTAATACCAGCCATCCCAGCAAGGATTAATGGGAGGCAGAGGCCAAAGTATATAGCTTATACAAGTCTGTTACCACAGTGATCCTCAATGACTCTGGTTGTGTTGACAGAGGAAGGGGAGCTTGGATCAGAGAGTCTGTGAAATGCTGCATTTTCAGAACAGGGAGTGGGGAAGATGACAGGGTCTTCACTGTGCCTTTGAGTTTTGTGGCTTCCTTGTAAATGATAAAATACACACCATAGTTTGTGTTTTATAACATGCAGTGGGATGAAATCCTTCCCCTTGTAGTAAGGAGGTCTTTTGTAACTCGTGATAATCCAGGGCTTGATCCCAATTTTTTCCTGCAGAAGCAGTTGCATTTTTCAGTGAGGAGGAGCAGCAGGTACCCATCTGTGTGTGTGCAGGGCTGTGGGGCTGTTACCTGCTCTTTGAACAGCATCTCACCTCTTGCTGGTTTCTTCTGCAGTCCCTGCTGGGGATGACCTGGCCCCTGTTCTCTAAGAGATAAAGGTAATGGTGGTGCTTGTGGGCGAGTGACAGATGGTGCAATCTCTGTACTGAGCACTGGGGCTCTTTCTGGAGCAGGATCTCTGCTCTGTGTCTGCAGGCACTGCAGAGGGCACGTGTGATGCCTCAGTCGTGCAGCTCTGGCTGTGCCAGGACACGTTTCAGCAGCAGCCAGGCAGAAATCAAAGCCCCGTGGCTGGGATTAATGAGCTGATGCTGACACAGGCTAAATGGACTTTTGTCAAGGGTGTGTAGTGATAGGACAAGGGTTTATGGCTTTATGTTGATAGAGGGCAGGTGTAGATTAGATAGAAGAAAGAAATTCTTCACTGTGAGGTGATGAGGCTCTGGGACAGGTTTCCACAGAAGCTGTGGCTGCCCCATCCCTGGGAGTGTCCAAGACCAGGATGGATGGGGCTTGGAACAACCTGGGACAGTGGAAGGTGTCCCTGCCCATGGCAGAGGGCTGTGCAATGAGGGGAACTTTAAGGTCTCTTCCAACCCAAGCCACTCTCTGATTCTGTGATTTATGTTGCAAATTGTGTAAAATGAGACTTATAGGATTGTTTGGCAGAGAGCTAAATTGTTGTCTGGATTGGACTTCATTTTTTTCTGGAGTAAATCTGTGTGGCCCACTTAAACACACAGAGCTAGGCTTGTGATCAGTCCCTGTGCTGGGGATGACATGGATTCTACATCTCTATTTGTTCTTAGTATTGCAGGAGTTATTTCATCTCTGTGCATCTGCCTTGTAACTTTACTTCAGGGAGGACATAATTTCAAATGGCAGTCATTTTTTTGTCACTAGCTTTAAAGTTGTGGCATGTCACTTGCATTGAATTTTGCACCATTTTTTTTAGCTTGGGAGGCTTAAAGAGCTAAAGCAAAAATATTGGTCAATTTAAAGGAGGAATCTGTGTTATAAGGGAGGAGATTGTTTAAAGGTACTACCATTTTCCCATTTGTTACTTCAGTTTTCATTGACATGAAAAATCTAAGTGGATTTAGGAGAATGACAGCAGCTTTGCAATTGACTGTGTTAGAATGAAAATTCAAGTTGTTAAGTGCTTTCAATAAATGCAGCCTCCTGTTCACTTCAGTCCAGAAATTCGGCTTATGGCAGCAGTGTTTCGTTGTGTTAGGATGCAGATTAATACACCTATGCTGATGTTTTTTAAAATGGGGGTTTTTGCTTCTGAAGTTCTTTGTCTCTCACACTCTGTCCATGGCACTGCCTTTACTTGTGCTTGTTCTTAGCTGGAAGTAAATGATGTTCTGATGGAAGCCCAGCAGTCATGCAGTGTTACTTGGAAAGGAGCTCTGGAGGTCATCTTGTCCAGCCTCCTGCCAGAAGCAGGACTGCAGCCAGCACTAAAACAGGTCAGCCATGATTTTTTTCTAGACAGGTGATGAAAACCTCCAAGGACAGAAATTTCCCAGCTTCCATGGGCAGCCTGGTGTGTCCTGCATTACCCTACCCATGGCACATTTTTTTTCCTGATATCTATCCTGAACCTTCCAAGACTGTTGCTGCTGCTGCTTTTTATGTAGCATCACAGTGAAGAGTTTTCCTCTGCTGTCTTGGTAAATACCCTTTGATCATTAGATCATCCAGATTAGCTCTCCTTGCAATGCCTGCTCCCTCAACTGGCACAGAGGGAAGGAAGGGATGCATCTCATGACTGCCTTGACAGTCTCATTGTCTGCTTAAGACCTCAGGCTTCATATGTCTTCTTTCCTTGCAGGTATTTTCCACCCAACTGTTTGTGTGTTGATGATTTGTTTTAAGTACTATTTGTGCCAAATTGATTGATTTTATGGTACAGGAGGACAGGTATAGCCCAAGATATTAATGAAAGCAAGTCATACATACACTGGATGTTTTTCATATTTAAAGTACCTTTTCTGGGCTGTAATAAAAAGATTATTTCTGGCACTAAAACTGCTTTTCTGTTTTCTCTGTGGCTACTGGCCAGCCACCTGCCTGGGCTGTCCAGGTCAGAGCAGAGACAGCAGTAGATGAGGGGGATTTGAATTTTCTTGCAGTTCTTTTTGAAGACAAGCTCTGCCAGCAGTGTTTTAGCAAGCTGTCAAGAATTTATCCCAATCATGTGGCTCGAGGGCACCTGTATAGTCAGAGGCTGCTAACTATATGTAAGTGGATAAAATGTTGAGTAGAGTGAAAAGCCTTTGCTTATAGGTGCAGACAGATGTGCACTGTCAAGGCAGATGACTCAGTCCTGTTGATTTTTGTTCCTATCTCTGCATTAAAGTGAGCTTCCTTTATGCCTAATAATAGGGCTGTGTCTCATCTTGCTGATGATAGATTGTTTCCTCCCTCCTGTGGGGCATAGCCATGCTCCTACCAGGTCTGTGGCAGAAATACAGTTTGAGAGGAGCTAAATCTTCCTTGTGGCTGAATTCTTGTCCTAACCAATACAGCACTCTTGGTATGTGAAAATGTGCTGACCTTGCTTCTCCTAAGTTGGGTTTTATCCAGCAAAAGAACAGCAGCAGGATTTTAAATCACTGGTGAAGTTATTCTGCAAGTGTAGCTTAATGGGTTGATTCCAGCCCTGACCTGGAAAGGTAACTGCTAGTGACAGATGAGGAACTGTCTTCCACATCTCATCTTGTCTGCTCTCATTGTTCTGACTTTGGCAGGAAAAATGCTGGTTACTTGAATACTTAGAAGGTGGTTGAAAGTAGACTTTAGATATGGTTGAAATGGGATTTTTTTAAATTAATAACTGTCCGCTTTTCAATTCCTCCCACCCAAATATCGCAGCAGCACTTGCTAATGAGAAATTATTATGTCTCAATTTTAAGTGACACAAGTGCTATTGTTTACACAAAATGTGAGAATCTTATAAGACGTGGGGCATATGCTTAGCAGGATAATGCATGAGAATCAGTTCTGCCTTCTCAGGGAGCCAAGCCTTGCAGAGGAAGATGACAGATACATGTGTTTATATACAGACTCTAGAGCTGGCTGTGTTTGCTTATCATTTGTCATAAATGCAGAGATTTGCAGCACAGAGCACTAGTTCAGTGTAAGCTGGAACATATGGTCCTCTCCAGCAGATGTGACATGAATTCCAGCAGTCACTGCATGTTCAGGCTGATGACCAGCAAGATGATTTATCCTGGTAAGCTGCTATGGGTATTCTTGAAGCTTTCCTGTGGATTGCTGCTCCATTTGGGATTTTTCAATGGATAGGGCAGAAAAAGTACTGCCTGGTTTTCACCAAGTATTGCTGGCAGTTCACAGCTGCTGAAGCAGCTACCTGGAACTCATCTGATACATGGCTTGGATATGGTGTTGCAAACTCCTGCGATAAAAATCCTTACATGAAGCTACTGCTTTGGAGTGACCTGATAGCTCATTCTTTCTTTCCTGCTGACTCATCATTCTCCACAGGCTTGGTATTCAAACAGAAATAACTCGCCAGACCCAGTGGTGAAAGCCCTGGGTGTTGTTTTCCGTGACTTTCCAACTAACAAGAAAATTCATGGTTATATTCTTCCCTCTTTCTGTCTCCCTACCCTTACCAAAGTACATGTGATACTGCTGCAGCCTTTGTTGTATGTGTTGTGACACACCCTCCATGTGTCATTTCATACTGACCTGCAGTGAGTTAGGAATAATCAGCAGAACTCTTACCATATTTGTCTGATTTACTAAATATCCTCAAAAAAAAAAAAAAAAACCAAACCCCAAACAGCCTTATTATCACAGCCAAGAGAATCCAATGGAACAAATTACACACATGACCTGCTTGTGTTATGAAAACTGCATAAAACCAAGAGAAGAATTTTGCAGAGATTTCCTAGAGAATATTTGTCCATGTTGTAAAACCAATGATAAATTTTCCTGCATCTGGCAATTATTATGGCATACTCTGCTTAGTCAATGTTTCACCCCCTTCATCTTAGGCAACACTTACTCATTCCTGACTTCTCTCACATACCAAGATATTGACCTGCTTCTCATACAAACAGTCAATGATCTGAAATTGCTGCAGCACCCAGCACAGACTTGATTCAGTATCTGTTTTTATTTGCTTTCTTTTGTTTGTTGTTAAGGAGAAAGAATCCTAAGTGGATCAAAGTCCATTTGGTCTCTGGAGCTGCCCATATTCACCACCCCTGTGTTTAGACTTGCTTGCTCTGAGGTTTCAGAATTCATAGCCACTACCCATCTGTATTTACCTTAAATCAAACAACTTCTTAAATGAATTTTAGGTGTTTCATTTTTCCTTGCATTCTTGGATGTAAGTTGGGTCTGATTTTTCTATGGGCTTTGCTTTCCTTGGCTTCTAAAATAATTTTATAAGGTGTTGCTTATTTGAATCACGTGGTCGTTGGCAAGTCCAGCTGTGCCCTTTACCCAGCAATTCCTTGTTTCAGGGAGCTACACACACAAAGTCTGCTCCAAAGGTAACAAATTACAAGGGGAAGCATTATCATGACAATTGACTGTCATTATCGATGGGTGGGTGCAAGTATCTGTGCAAATACATATATTGTGGCTGGTGGTGTCTCTGGAGCCTGAGCCAACCACTTGAGTGTGTTTTAGAGTCTCTGTGTGTTTYAGAGTCTCTGTGYTCCAGTCCGAGCACCAGAGAGAGTCAGGAGACTCTTCTGTTGTTTCCAGAGGTGTTTATTTTATCTCATCTAAAACTTCTTTCCCTGACTAGCTGAGATCCTCTCAGCAGCTCAGCCCCAGGCACACTGCCTGCCCCTGGGGTGGGATTATCTTTTATACTAAAAATTGCATTAACATTATTTACAGTTATCTTCCAATACCTATCACTCATATTGTACAGTCTGGTTCTATTCTAAACCAATCCAGAAATGCCAACATCACCCAAAAGATGGATGCAGAAAGAAGGAGAAAGAAGGACAGAACATGTCCAAATTCCTCCATCTTGACCCCAGACCCTTATTATAAACAACCTTAAAACCTTACTTTTTCACCTTCTAATAATCTAACTTATACTCTACTTATTTTTTGTGACTTGTAATTCTTCATGTAAGGGTGGTAATTTTTCCCAGGGAGAGAAATCCAAGGCACATGGGCTTTGGGCACTGTGCCAAGGCTCCTGAGAACCTGCCAAGGTCTTAAGCCATCCAGGGCACCCAGAGGGAACACAGTGTGTGCTTCTTTATCATACAGCTCTGCTGACTCAAGGCATGGGTGATGTGTCTTTCATCAGAGCCTGCTCCCAGAGGTAAGGACTGCTCTGGCCTGAGCCATGTTTGGGGTGGACTCAGCTGCACCTGGAGAGCTGACAAGGGGTCAGGTGGTGGCTGGAACACACTGTAGTTTGAGCCATTTACATTTAGGAGGGCTGCTAAGAGCCTTTTACTGGCCCCATCTTTAGGTCTGCTGGTGCTCTCCCAAGAGAGGACACAGGTATATTTATGTCTGTCCTGGACTCACAAGGGTGAGCTTGCACTGCTGAGCAGGAGCTGGGTTTCCCTGGAGCAGAGGAAGGGTGGTTTCATGCTGTCCCCATGAGCTGCAAGCATGGCTGGAGGCCAGGAGAGGACAGCCAAGCCACTGGGCTTCCACAGAGTGGGCCACTGTATGCTCAGGTATGTTTGAGCTGGATGCCTTGTCTTTTGCTGATGGATGAGGATGGGCACTAAAGCTAAGTTATGCACATTTCTACTCCCTGTCTTTGATCAATGGAGAGGTTGTAAATGGACTTGTTGCCTGGCTGTTTTGGGATATGCCTATTTTTTGTAATATTCATCTACTTGGCAAGCTAAATCAAGGGAATTAAATTCAATGAAGCACTCAATCATCATGAATAATTCATTGTTCTATAATATATTTAGGAATTATATTTAAAATTTTTTTTGCTTATAATTCATAAACCTGTCAAAAAATTCATTTAGAAAGACAGTTTATTATTTATTCTAGAGCCAAAGGCTAAAGTGCTGAAATTGTGTGAACTGAAATCTTTTAGCAAGTTCAGATGCAACCCTTAGTACCTCATACTGCTTAAATGACTAAAAAATCTTCCCACAGAGATGAGCTGTTGAAGCTTCCCTAGAGCAGATCCCAAAAAAGCTGTAACCACAGCAGAGCACAAGGTGTGGACATTTCAAATGTATAACTTCCAGTATCAAAGTGCTCTCAGAGAGAGCTTGAAATTCATGCAGCCTGAGGCAGCTCTCCCCAAGCCTCTGTTGTCTGTCATGCTGTGACAGCAGGCAGAGCACAGAGATGGAGGGAAAAACACATTAATATGAGGACAGTGTTGTGCCATTTAGAGATGCAATCTGAGCAGAAGCTTGGGTTTGGGTGGGTACAGCTCTTTGTTTTTCAATCCATGCTCTTCATTCTTTGCCCACCACAGATATCCCTTTTCTGTGCTACCCTGGGGATCAGAAAATTATTGCAGGGGTGGCTGGCACGTCTATGCTCTGCAGCACCACATCCACAGTTCCTAAAGAGGGATGCTGCAATGGGTTCAAGTCTTTTACTGCTCCATGCTTTCTTTAACATTTGTGTCCTCCTTCAATTGCAAGCATATGTTTTCCAGTCAACTATAAAAATCCCATGGGCACTGGTGACCCTCTGGCTATGGAAGGAGCTGGTTCTGGGCACTGCAACGTGAATCCAATGCTGATGAGATGTTTGTAAAGCCCCCAGTGAGGGATCCATTCCCTTGCACTGGTAGGACCTCAGCCAGGTGGTGGATGTGTCTGTTCACACAAATGCTGAGATGGGAAAAGTGAACCTTTTGCATTCACCATTCTCCTCCCCCGCTTGCAGGTACCACTGTAGGGATAGCAAAGGGAAGAGAAGATAGAATTTGTTCTGGAAGTAAAGAAGTAACATTCAAATATGAACCAGCTTGTTGTAAAGGCAGTTTGTTCTTGACCTGTCTCCCTTAGGGGAGCCTGGGCCATTCCTGTTGTTTAAGTGGGTTTGCTTTGCAATTTTATCTATGTGAGAAGCTTGTATTTTACAGTTCCAGGAAGCAAATTTGATGCCTTCTGTATCATAAATTTAAAAAAAAATATTTAAATTGAATTAGGTAGAACATGAAAGATGCTCCCACCTCTGTTTAAGTGGTTGATGCTGTAATAATGAAACCTATGACACCAGATGTAAAAATAGCTGTCATTAAATGAGCTCATCTGAATGGCCTTAAAGATAGAAATATGCTGTCCTTGCTGCCTTGCAAATCAAATAATTGTGTTGCTTTGCATTGATCTGTGGAAAGTTTAATCTTAGTTAAAGTGATGCAGCCTGATAAATCACTGTGAGGAGATGCTTGGGAGAGATCAGATTTAGCCCTCCTGGAGGTTTCAGGTTCCATCATTGTAATGTTCATCCCCTGACAGGGCAGCCAAGCAGGTAAAGAATTTACTTTGAACCAGGAAGATGACATGACTGAGGCTGATCTTTAGCCATGATTTCAACAACTCCATGTGCAGACATCTCCTAGACCAGGCAGTGTGCTGCAAGGTTTTAATTTCAACCAATGCTGAGCAGTGCTTGCAGCATCCCCCCAACATCTTTCCACTCAAATCAGGTGGGCCAGAGCAGTGCACAGGACTGCCCTGTGTGGGCTGGTGTCACTGGGGTGATGTTTCCTGATGGAGATAATCCAGCTGGGGCTTGCTGCCAGGCTCCACCTGTGGGTTTGGCTGTGGTGTGAAACCTCCCTGAGCCCAAGGACCTCTGCTCCTATCCCTCTGCAGTGAGGGAATTCAGTGAGAAACAGTGCTGGCTTGGGTCCTTTGATAGTTTGGGGCTGCTTTGCCTTCTCTGCAGGTCACTTTCCTTTCAAGCCATTAGCTTTTGCCCTCTCTGTCCTTGGCAGGATGAGATGAGGATCTAAGACAGGGCTTTCTAGAGCTACCATTGCTCTCCAGCCCTGCAGAACAGGTGCTGTGAGCCAGAGCATCAGCTTCTCCCACCCAAATTGCTGAGTGCTGATAAGCCAGTTTTCCCCAGACAGGTCCTCCCTCACTCAGGTTTCCTCCCACGCTGTATTTTCCCTCCTTTTCCCTGGGTGGGTGATCCAGCTCAAGCTCATCAGGAGAGTGTCAGCTGAGCCAGGATCATCTCATTATTTGGGGCTGTAAGCTGATAACAGATCTTGTTCCCTGTTGTGTGCTTCGCTTTGATTCTGAGCTGTATCTCATCACTTTGTGCCTAAACTTCATCTTTTAGCTTGCTGCAGGGTATTTGTCAGGCACAAAACCTCTTTTCTAATTTCACGGCAAGCTTAGGGGTATGTACACCCAAAGCTGAAAGACCCAGTAATGACAGTTACTGCAGGGGACAGGGGCAGCTTTGCTGCTCTTTGAAAGCCGCTAGCGACACTGGCACAGCCCTGCTGAAACCAGCACAGAGCTGTTGGACAAGCCTGGTGTCTCCTCTCCAGCTCCCTTGCAGTGGTTATGAAAAACAGAAATGGCACAACAACCAAACTGGTATAATGAAACTGTTACGATCCTCATTTAAAATATTCTGCTTTAATCAGGAAATTAGGGCTCAGCTATGCGATCACTTTTTATTAGTTGAGCAAGTTCTGGTGCAAATACACATTTCAGTGACTTACCATTAATTAAACTGTTTCAGTCAGTGATTAAATTTACACTTGAACACACACAAATCCATCCAAGTTTAATTAGCTGGGTATAAAATTGTTTTTTTGTTACACAATTTTAACTCAAGCACATGCAAGGTTTGACTCTATCTGATGCTTTTTAAACCTGGGGATTCCATAGTGGGGATCCTCAGACCCGCAGCATCTGCTGAGCCCTGGGGGTGGTGGGGAAAGGGAAGAGCTGAGGAGGGCTCCTGCATGGAAGGTGACAATGTGGATTACATCAAAAACTGAACTTAAAGAGCAAGTGCAAGATTTGCAGTCTTGACCTGGAGAATGTTCATGTTTCCATTTTCAGTGTATGCAACATTCCCTATTACTGTTGATAACCCTTCTGCATGATGGTTCTGTACTTGCACACGCCTTACTGAAAGATGTTTCCTTGTCATGATTCTGTAGTTAGAATTCTTCACAACATGAGTCACTTTAGCTTCATGGAGACCATGGGACAGCACAGAGCCACTGTCACAGCTTGTCAGACTGAACTCAGTGTGCCAGTGACACTGATGCAGAGGGGCTGGGGGTTCCATTCCTGCTTCATTGCTTAGCTGGAAACACATAGGCATGTCTTCCTGAATGCCATGTCATGGGTAAGTACAAATGCACTGCTCAAACAAGTTTCTATGCAGAAAAGTAATCCTTGAGGCTTTTCAAATGACATGGATAAGCTGGAAATGAACAAGCTGGTACTGATCACCAGCATAGAGCCAGAGTATATCTATTTGTGATAAGGACAGACTTGACAAGAGATTGTTGTATGAATTACTCAGGAAGCCATCCTTCTAGAGAAAGGAAATCCTGTATTGGGCTGTGTGTGGTTTACAGCAACCCAGTCTGCTTGCAGGCTCTCAGATGAAGAAGTGCTACACCCTGCTGATAGTGAGCAAACAGCCTGGCAGAGGTGGCAAGCACATCCGACTTAGTAAACAGAAAATATTTTAAGAGAGAATGTGCAGTAACGCCGCTACTCCCCAAACTCCTTCATGTTCATGTATTGCTCTGGGGGTTTGGCTCCCTCATGTTTATGGTAGCAAGGCACCCTCTCCTGTTTTCCCATCCCTTGCTGCTGTGACTGGCAGACATTCATTAGCCCACAACAAAAAAATGAATTTATGTCTGTCTGATGCTGTTGGTTTGTATTGTAGTGAACAGTATCCCATAAAATCTGGGAGTCAGAGGAATGGCAGGCAAAGGATGTTTATTTTGATCATGGCATCTCCTTGGCTGGACGATCCAGTGGGCTGTGGGAGAGATGTGCTGGTAGCTTTGCTTTCACAGGAAACAATTAGAAGAGTAATCTCTGGGACATGAAGCCAAATGACTGACCATTCAGACTTGTATTTTTTTGCAATCAATTATTGTAATTTTCTGCTATAATACTGCATTTTGAGAAGATGGAGGTATAACCCACTTGCTGTAGAAAAGCTGCTGTACAGCTCTGCTGCAGAAAGGGATCCCCAGAGACTTCTCCTTCACCTGCAGTAGTGTGCAGCTTGGGTTCAGCAGGGCAGGTACCGACCTGGGATAGCTGGGAGCAAATCTCAGGTAAATCATAAAAGCATCAGACAGATCTCATCACCTGTTAATGCCTTCTGTCTTTCTACCACTTCCTTCTATTTCCTCAGGTGCTATGCTCTGCCTACGTCTCTGACAGTGGCTGATGTACTGTAGCATGAACAGATCACTCACACAGATGTATGAAATACTGCCAACTGTGGAGAAACTTTAATGGATGCTCTGACCCACTGCTTCCTTTTGCCTCTTCAAATCTCCTCCAGAGCTACCATGAGCTATTTTTAGCTCAACTTGTTTAAGAATAACATTATTCCTTATTTAGTGAGCAGGATATCCTGTATGTGGGACATTCTGGAGTGAGTGTTTAGATAACATCAATTTAAACAATGGTAGTAAAAACTGATGTTATGAATTCTCTCTGGTCACAACTTTGAGGTCATGTTTATTAGTGTACAACCTGTTATTTTTCTTGAGTATGCAATTGCTATTAAAAACTTCATAAAGCTGAGCACTTCTGGGACATCTCCTACCTCTGACATATTCAGCACTTTTCCCAGAGACTCACCTTGTGCTCATGGAGTCATGAAGCAGACAAGGTCCCAGAAAACAGGCCACTGCCCATCTTTTATCAGCTCTACAGATTTCATCTTGCCTCTGGCTGAGGAGGAGAGAAAGGACTAGCTAGCTAGTAATTTAAACAGCAGTGGTAAAAGTCATTCTGGTTCTATGTTAAGGTCACTTTTATTAGCGTTCAACCTGTTACTCTGCAGCCTGGGAGTCTGCCCCAGCACCACCTCACCTGGGCATGCAGAAGCATGTGCTGAGCCTGGTGTGGCTGCTCAGATGCTCTTGGCCAGCTGGCCCTGGGCCCGTGCCACCGGCTGGGGTGACATCTGCATTTCCCCCAGCCCGTGGGGCCCATGGCTGGCTGGGAAGCTGCAGCACTGCCCTGTGCACAAGTCCCACAGGGGTAACTGCTGTCCCCCCATGGGCAGCAGGCATGAAGGGCTGTGCCAGCTCCTGCAGATGTAGCTGTCTGTCTCCTGAGCGTGGCTGTGCAGCTAATCAAATCAACCCTGTGTGAAAAGAGAGTGCAGTCTGTCTTGAAAAATCAGTGTGCCTGGAGCAAGGCCTGAAGGCATGTGAAACATGCTGGGCTTGTGGGTGAAAAAAAATCCACAGGCTAGTGAAAATTGAATGTATGAGCTGAGAGTTCACAGAGTTCAACAATATTTTCCAATAAAACATCTTGAAGGATCGGTATAATACCAGGACAGCTGTGTTATTTAAACAGTTTGGAGTTTTGGGGGTGCAGGACAAAGTGAAGTGATAGGTCACAGGCAATAAGCAGAACAATGAATGTTTTTATCCTCTCGTTCAGCTCTGTGAAGAAATAAAGGAAAACATGAAACAAGAACTGGGAAAGAAAGATGCTTTTCACTTCCTGGGTTTTCTTTGCAAGATCTGGCTGTTGTGGGATGATATTTCTGAGTAACAAGGCTATGGACTTAGCTGACTGGAGCTGTCAGAAAACGTGCTTTGGTTGTAAAGCATGGAATATTTTGCTGGCTGAGGTGTTATAAAATTGCCTATGGTTTCTTGCCTTTACATCTGCTGTATTTTAATTGTAAAAGTCCCCAATCTTCTGATTGTAACTCCCACAGACGGAGTGATTAGTACTTCTCTTTGTATCTCTCTCGTGTACTCCTGACTCTCGCCCTAGTTTGGCTGCCCATGAATTAATTCAGGCTGTTTGACCTTGGTTACCTAGTTTGACTTCGTGTGCAGCGTCTTGGCTATGCAACATCTGCTACTTCCTGTCAGGTATGATTTTAATGTACTAAGTCATATTTTGTTTCATATATACACAAATTACATAACCAAATATTTGTATGGCATACCTCTTGATTCTCTGACCCATTCCTTACTACAGCATTTGCAGATTACTGGATTTAGACTCTTACATTCAAGCACTGCTTTTCACTTTCATGGAGCTACCCATGCCACCATCCAGATGCAGCAGCAGGAACTTTATCATCCAAAATTAAACCGAGCAGAATGCTTACATAGATGGTCCTTAAACTTCAGCAAACAACTTCAAAACTCTGTAAATATTTATTAAGCAAACAGAAGTTGAGGAGGATGACCCTGTCCCCATCAGTATTTGAGACAGTTTAACACACACCTAGCACACTATGTGTTTAAAAATTGTCTCATTATCTGTGTAGATTTAACCCCCGGGGTTATTTATTTCCATTTAATAATTTGGGCACAAGGTAAAAGCCCAAGGCTTTTGGACGATTCTAGGACTGCAGGCAGCTGTTAGAACGGCACATACACACCGTGGTGCAGTGGCACTGAGGGCTGAGCTGCTCCTCAGGCAGAGCGGGGAACGGGACGGGCCTGCAACACTTATTGAAGAAAAACGTGGAGTTTGTGCCCGGGCAGGAGTGCACCGCCGTCCCTCATTGGGGGTACACGAACTCGCACTTTTACACTTCCCCGGGCGCTGCTGCAGCGATGGGGGCACGGAGCCCGGCTCTCGCTTCTCTTCGGGGGCTCTGCCGGGCCGGGCCAGCCCTGGTTGTGAAGGCGGGAAAGCGGCAGATCGCGGAATGGGGAAGCCGCTCCCCGCCCCGGGCCGGCCCCCGTCGGACAACGCCCCCGGCCCTCGGGCCGCCGCCCGCGGCATTTCCTCTGAGCTCAGCCGGCGACTGACGCGGGGCCGCGTCCGTCGGAAGAGGAGGCCGGCAGCGGAGCGGAGCGGCGGCCGGGGCAGGCAGGGGCGCGGCGGGGCTCGGGGCAGCGGCGCTGGGGGCGGCCGGGGCGGCGGAGGAGGGGGCCGGCGGGGG
>PYHW01009720.1:1910077-1933548 GCA_013186435.1 Turdus rufiventris | reverse complement strand
TGTGCTGCTGCTGCTGCAGGGCTCTGAGTCTGCATCCAGCTGTGCTGCTGCTGCAGGGCTCTGAGTCTGCATCCAGCTGTGCTGCTGCAGGGCTCTGAGTCTGCATCCAGCTGTGCTGCTGCTGCAGGGCTCTGAGTCTGCATCCAACTGTGCTGCTGCTGCAGGGCTCTGAGTCTGCATCCAGCTGTGCTGCTGCTGCAGGGCTCTGAGTCTGCATCCAGCTGTGCTGCTGCTGCAGGGCTCTGAGTCTGCATCTTGCTGGGTAAATCCTGGCCATTTAGCAGTGGAATTCAGCAGTTAGCCTCCCAGAAAGGCATGTCCTTGAGTTTAAGAGGCTTCTGAACTGACAGGTAAAGCTAAATTTTTGGCACACAAAGGCCTCTCGTCTTTTGAGAGAGCTGCTGTGGTGAAGCTGCGAGTTTGTAAACCTGAGGTCAGTCTAGTGCTACCTCTTATGGTCTGTGTGAGAATAAGCATTTGGCCCTAGCAATAATTCTCTGGCTATCTGCAGTAGTTAATGATAGAAGCAACAATGCTTGTATAATTAGCCCATTAATACCCCAAAGGACTCACCACGCTAATTACCTGACACAATGAGATTAGCAAGTTGCATTACAAGAATTCAAAATACTTGGATCAGGAGTAGAATAACAGGTGCCCTTAGTTAGCACACCTGCTTGTTTTACAGTCCTGGCATGGAGCATTTTTGAAGAATTGGTATGCCTAGGGTACTTCTCCACTGTTAATTTATCCTGTGATTAATTGATGGCCTGTAAGGCTTCTTGGTTTAAATTACTTGGTACTGTCTCCTAGGATTAGGCTCCATCTTCCTTCATTTTACCAAACAAAAAAACCCCAACCAAACCACAATACCCCAAATGAACAAAAACAAAATAAAAAACAAACAAGCAAAACAAAAAAACCTCAAAATTCAAAACTAAACAAAACAAAATTTAAAAAACCAAAACAAACCAACCCCTCCCCACCCCACAAAAAAAAGGGAAAAACATCCTATTGAAAATTTTTGTTTTGGGGTATTTTTATGTGGTTTCATCAAAATATTTGCTTTCTGTGGGCTAATAAATCATAGCAAAACATTTAGTTTAGTCCTGCTAGCTACACCTATGATCCATTGCCTTGTAGGAGAACTCATTAATAACCCTGACAAGCTGTGTATTAGTTGGAGATGGATGGCTTAGAATTCCTGACTGTGTCCTCAGGAGGTGGCCTTTCCAAAAAACAGCAGCCTGGCCTCTTGACAGGAGCACTTGCTTGGCAACATGTCCTGATGGCATCAGCCCTCGATAACTGATGGTGACAGGCAGAAGAGATGCAGTCTGCCTGCTGGGGTGGTGAACCCCAGATCATTTCTAAATGTCGATGGAAGATAGACTTACACGGCTCTGAGTTGCTCTAGATTTTTTAGAGCAATTATTTGAACAAATTGCTTGGGCATTTGAAGGTTTGCTGTCACCTAAAATATCCACAGGTAATTTGGTGAGCAGAAGCATCTCTGCCCATAAACTCAGTGTGTCAGAGCTGTCAGAAGGGATGAAGTGAGATATTACCTGGCACTGCTTGATCTCAGGACTGCACGGGCAGGTGGTGCCTGAGTCACCCAGAGCAAGATCCCAGACTGGCACAGAGGTGAGGAACCAGGCTTTGCCGAGCGTGGAGATGGCAGAAGGGCAGGCTAAAGCACTGCTGAGCAGTTGGGGCTGTGCTGTAACAGGAAATGCACAAAGTGTGTGGTTAAAAGTGAGGCTGAGCACGTTGTGCTTGGTGTCCTGCGCCCTGTGATTGTGTGCACACACCGTGGTGATGCCATGGGGGTTCCCAGATGCTGTTTTGCTGCCAGTGCTGCTGGCAGGGGCTCCATGCCAGGCTGAACATGCTCTGGCTGCACCAGCCCAGCTGGATTTGGAGCTCCTGTAGACATTTGTCCTTAAAAACCCCTCTCTTTCCTGAGGAGATTTTTTAATCGCTAATATTCCAGGCAGTGCCTGTGGATATCCTGGCTTCAGCTTGCAAAGATTTTGTTTCAACTCTCTAAGGAGTTGAGGCAGGGCTTCAGTTTGCAGCACACAGAGAGCTTTTGCTCCTGTCTGGTGGGGGTGCTCAGCCTTTCCCAGGATCAACCATCATTAGGGTTTGCTGCTGTCTGTGATCTTTTGTTCCAGGAGATCCAAAGGATAGGCTGTTGGGTTGATGTCTCTCTCTGAGTTGCTTTCCTGAACGTTTCACAAGTAGCTGCAGTGATAATTATGGCAAGTGGTTGTGGTGTAAACATCCTGGGCATGTGTAATTCCTGTCTCCGAGCAGGGAAGGCTGTTGGTTGGCATGGAGTGCTTTGTGTGATGTGTTTTTGGAGAAGGGCAGCTTGAGATGCTGCTCCTCCATTTCCCTGGGCTCAGGCTGCTGGGCTGCTTTTGTGATTTCATGTTGCTCAGGCACTTTGGCCTTCTTTACATGATGTGATTCTCCTTCAAGGCCAGGCTGGACAGGACTTTGAGCAGCCTGCTCCAATGAAAGGTGGGGGGCTGGAATAGGATGATCTTTGAGGTCCAATCCAACTCGAATCATTTTATGGATCTACTTTAGCTATTCATAAATACTGTGCTAACTGTGGATTTGTGTCTTGTTTGTTTGAATTGTATTTCACTCTGTAGTTCAGCTACAGTAATTTCACGATTACAAGCCGCACCACTTTGACTAAAATTTTGGTCTGAACCCAAAGTGCGGCTTATAATCAAGTGCAGCTTATATATGGACAAAGAATGAAAAGTTGCTGACATTCAGAGATGTGGCTTATAATCAGTGCAGCTTATAATAGTGAAATTACTGTAATTTTGTTCCTTCCCAGCTCCTGTTTTAGAGAATGTTAGAGACATTTTTCAGATGCTGAGTTACATACCACAAACGCTGGCATCTGGCCCCGGGACATTTGTAGAACATCGGCTTTCCTGGGGCAGGGCTCTGCGTGACCGAGCACTGCTTTTATCCTGACCAATCTCTGTTTCTGCTCTCCGCAGTGTACGGGCACAACGTGAAGAGCAGCAACGACTTCATCGGGCGCATCGTGCTGGGGCAGTACTCGACGGGCGCGCCCGAGTCGCACCACTGGCGGCGCATGCTGGGCGCGCACCGCACTGCCGTGGAGCAGTGGCACAGCCTGCGCTCCCGCCAGGAGTGCGACCGCGTGTCCCCCGCGTCCCTCGAGGTGACATGAGCCGCGGCCGGGCGGCGGCCGGGCCGGGCGGGCGGACCAGATAAAAACGATGCAAAGAGTGAAACGCCCCACCTGACACCCCACAGCGCTGGATTGAAGCGGCTGCCAGCGCCCAGCTAAGCCCTGCTGGCCCCAGTGTCCGTGTGCCCCCGGGTGCAGATGTTCCCCAGGGCCGCACCTCTGGCTGCCTGCATCCCGCTGTGCATCCCGCGGGAGGAGCGCGGGGCTGTGCATGGACGTGCCCTGGGAAGCACGAGAGGGTGGAGGAGCTGGGAGCTGCCTCTGCTGTCCTTCCACTCCAAATCCATGGCGCATCCTCTCGGAGATATAAGTACCCGTGTGCTCTCATTGGTGAACGTGGTAATTAGGCTAGAATACTTTTTTAAACGGTAGAACCTGTGGTGAAATCGATTCTGACTGCAGTTTTGTCCTTGTACTAGTTTTAACGGAGTTAAGCTGCTGTTAGTGTGTGTGTTTGTGTGCTGGGGCACACGTGTGGCCCCACGTCAGACAGACCCCGTGTCCCATCAGTGGTGACCTGCCAGTCTCCATAGCAGTCTGTGTGCGTAGTAGATTCCGTGCTGATATAGCAAAATAAACATTTCCAATAGCATTTGTCCTGGGAAAACCAGCTCGCATCCTTTCAAATGTGCTGTGCAGAAAAAAAAAAAAAAAAAACTGCTCCAGGGATTTTGGCGGTTGAGACCCAGAAAACACAATTTTAATTCTCTCACAGACTGCAGTGGCTCTTTCTGTGTTGTGTGTGTTTACCCAGGTAGCTCTTCAGGTCACCAAGTGAACTTAGCTACGGTCAAGCTGTCCTGTCGGTTGCTTCTGTACATTTTATTTTTCCACAGTGTAGTGTCTGGTATGATGCAGATTGTATATTTATTAAAAATAAAATTCTATTTAATTGTGCCACATAGCTTGGGGTGATGCTTGTTGAATTCACCTTAATGTTGAGCTCCTTCAGTTACACTCATGGCAGAAGGTAATCAAAAATGTTGGCAGTTACCCTGTTGTTACTCACTGCAGCTAAACTGGGAGCAGTTTGAGAGAAACTGGAGGTCAGGCTGGAGAGTGAGCTGTGTGCCTTACTCTGGCCATAATGCCCTGGGGCTTGCATGTGTCAGCTCCAGAGATGGCAGTGGCAGGATGGGCAGCACTCATCCCCCTCCTCTATTCATTAAATGAAACCCCAGTACCTCCTGTACTTTTAATATTTTGATTGTTTAAAAGAAAAAAAAACCAACACATGTGCCCATTTTACCTCTGTTTGTTATTTAGCTACTACAGTTAGGCACAGGTAAGTCTTAAAAACCAAACAAAACAAAACCCAACCACACCAAACCAACCCAAACCAAAAAAGCTCATTGCTTGCTTTGGCAGGTGGCAGTGTGTGGGTCAATAATCCCTGCTGCTGTCCAGGTTTTCCTGCTGCAGGGCAGATCTGTGTTGTGACTCTGATATCAGCATCCCTTCAGCACTTTGCCCATGGCACCTGGCTCCCTGATGCTCTCCAGCTTGGCTGCTCTGTGTTAGCAGCACTCAGCAGTGGGGCAGTGGTGCCTGCAGGGCTGTCCAGGGCCATCCTCTTCCTGAGCGCACTCTGGATGCTGGGCATCAATTCTAACCTGCCTCTCTGCAACATGAAATTTCTTCTCTGTCCTGCAGTGAAGTTGATGGCAAATCTCTGTTCTCTGGCTTCCTCCTGGTTTGTCTCATCAAAAAATCACAGTGGAGATGGACCTCACAAAGGCTCAGGCAAGGGGCCGTGGTTGACATCAATATTCTTCTATGTGGGCTGCAGAATGAACTCAGGATGTCCATGAGAGCAGACACGTGCTTTGCTCAGCACTGAGGATGAAATGTGAACAGAAGACAATCTTGCCTGAGCCTGTCCTTGAAGTCATGAGGTATCTGTCCCACAGTGAGGAACAGTCACGTACAGAGGATGCCAAAACTTGGTGAGGGTGCCCAGAGGGAAGGTCAGGAGGATCAGAGCAGAAGCAGAAGCACACTGAGGAGCTGCTGGCCTGCAGAGCACACAGAACAGCGTGGGAGGGACAGGAGCAGCAGGGATGGATTGTAGCCAGCAGGTGAAGTGCATCTCATGTGTGGTGAAGTTGGAAGGTAACCCAAAGTGCAGCTGCAGCTCCAGCTGGCTCTGCGTGCACGACGTGCTCGTGCTGTCCCAGTGCTGGCAGCAAAGCTAGCGCCCAACTGCTGTGCCAGGCTCAGGCTGGGGCTCAGGGGCACCACGGGGGCTTGCTGCAGCTGGGGGACACTGCTGCCATGGCTCTGCTTGGTGGAAACCAGCAGAAAAATTATTCAGGATCTCTGCTCTCTCTTTAAGTGTGAATATTTGTGCTCTGGGAGTAGATTGATGTGCTCAAAGAGTTTGCTAAAAGTTGTTTATAACACTGGCTTTATCTGAGGATAGCACACAGCAAAGAAGGGAAGAGGCACATCTTGACTTCTAATAATCCAAATTCCTTCATTTTCAGTGCTCTGCTGTAACAGTAGGCTTTTCCTTGAGCCAGATAATTTCAGATCAATGTATGGAAGGGGGGGAGGTGTTCTTAAAAGACTTTATTTAATATGAAGAAAACTTAATACCAAAAAAAGTTGATTGAATGAGTTACTGTCTCTGGTTATAAGTCTGGATGTTTTACTGTACTGAAAGCTTGGCATCACCCTAAATTGTTTATACTTGAATCTCTTAAAATAGGTCCAAAATGCTGAAAATTTTAATCTGTAGCTATGAATAAAAAGGGAACAGCATTAAGAGTGTTCCTAAGCAGTTCCTTCAGTGCTGATTTAAGGCATAAACTGGTAATTGCACAGGACCACAAAATGCTGTAGTATTTGTGCCTGTACTATTTCCCTTATGAGTGCAACAGTTAGAAAAGAATTTTATACGGTGTTTTTAAAAACCTGAAGTTTATGTCTAACAAAATGTTGACCACAGGAAGGAGACACGCTGAATTACATTGGTACAGACTGCTGTATCATATCGAGTTTTTTGCTGTTATACAGAGGCACGGACCCAGCACAGACCTGGCAGATGAGTGAATTCCTGAAGTAGCCTTGGAGCCCCGGGCACAGCTGGGGGTTCCTCCTTCCAGGCTGTTTAATTTTTTAAGTGTGTCAGCCCATTGCCTTGCTCTGGGAAAAAAAATCCCAAATCAAACACAGGGAAAAAACCAACAAACCTCACCCTCCCAAAACTAAACCAAAATGAAAAAAAGCAGCACACGGTGGGGCACGGAGGTGTTCAACCCCCACATTGCTGGATGGGGACAGTGGGGATGGGGACACTGCAGGATGGGGACAGTACGGGATGGAGACAGTGGGGATGGGGACACTGCAGGATGGGGACAGTGCGGGATNGATGGGGACAGTACGGGATGGGGACACTGCGGGATGGGGACAGTGATGGGGACAGTGGGGATGGGGACACTGCAGGATGGGGACACTGCGGGATGGAGACAGTGCGGAATGGGAACACTGCGGGATGGGGACAGTGTGGGATGGGGATATTGCGGGATGGGGACAGTGCGGGATGGGGACACCGCGGGATGGGGACACCGCGGGATGGGGACAGTGGAGATGGGGACACTGCGCACCGCCTCGGGATGCACCTGGGAGGGCGAGGAGGGATGAGGATGTCCTCCTCACTGTCCTGCGGCCCCGGCGGTGACAGCAGCGCTGTGGGAGCAGCGCACGGACCCCGGTCCGGTCCGGTCGGGTCCGGTCCGGTCCTCGCTGGGCTCAGCCGGGGCGGGCTGGGGCAGCCGCGGGGATGCGCTGAGAGGGGCCGGGGGCGGGCTGCGGGCTGCGGAGGGGCCAGCGCTCGGGGGAGGGGGCAGCTCGGCCCCGATATCCGCCCCTATATCCGCCCCGCCCGCCCCAAAACCCGCGGGGCACAGCCCGAGCGCGACCCCCGCGCCGGAGAGACCCGCACCGCCGGACGGACCTCCCGGGGACCCCGAGCCCGGCGGGACCCCCACATCAGACGGGACCCCCGAGCCCTGCAGGACCCCGAGCCCTGCGGGACCCTGAGCCCARCGGGACCCCCAGASCAGACGGGACCCCCGAGCCCTGCGGGACCCCCAGAGCAGACGGGACCCCCGGAGCCGTGGCCGGCGCTCCGGCCATGGGCAGCGGGCGGGCGCGGTGCGCTCTCCTGGCCGCTGCCCTGCTGGCCGCTGCCCTGCTGGCCGCCCAGGCTTTCCCCCAGACCAACATCAAGATCAGCCAAGGTGAGTGCTCGGCGGTGTGATGGGCAGGGAAGGAGCGTGTGTGCCTCCCAGCTTTGTTCTGCACCACAGGGATGTGCCAAGGACAGACCCGCTCCTGTGCTGGCTTTGTTTCTGTGTGCCGGGTCAGCTCTTTGCCCTTTGCTGCTGTGGCAGGAATCACTGCACACACATAAAGGATGTGGGGTTGTGGCCGTGCAGCCCGGCAGGACGGGCTGAGGACCTTGAGGTCCCCTCGTTTATTCACATTTACTGAATATGAAACAAATACGGGGCTCTCTCTTATTCCCCTTCTCTGCTCTGAGCTGCTGCTGACTCCTGGATGTCATTTCGGTTTCTTCCAAACTTTTCCGCACTGTGGATGCGAGTGAGAGTTTCTGCACCGAGTTTGTTTGAAGCCTGTTGGGTTTGTTGGGATTGTGAGTGGAAAGGGACTCCTGAAGTGCTGCTTGGTGAGATCCCAAGAAAAGGGCTCGATCGATACAAGCCTGGCTTTCCTGCCGGCCGCCTAATCCGTGGGAGCTTTGCCAAAACTAATTAAGGAGGAAAAAACTCTGCAAGATAACTTCTATCTGTCAGTGCCAGCTGCAAGAGCCTGGCTGCCGGTATTGGCTGTAGCCTCACAACTTCAAACATACCTGGCAGAGGATTTGAAGCTGTAAAAGCAGCTTGGTTTCATTAAAGAATTTTAAAAAGCGAAGCGCTTCGTGTGAGAGGATGTCCCTCACAATGTGCTTCAACTGATGTTCAATATTATACTTGAAAATTTGTGACGTGCCTGAAAAGCACTTCAGGGTGTGTAAAATATTGCCCAGTTATGAGATTTGTGTCCATCAGTGGACATACCATCCCCTGCAGTCCACACAACCCCCAGATACAGAGACAAGGTCCCTCCCCACATCACTGCCTTGGAAGGTGGATGCGCAGTGGGAGACTTTTTCATCCCTTAAGGAAAAACAAATATTGCGAGTGACATGAAGGTGGCATTGTTTGCATGGTGCCTGTAATGTCAGGGCTTAAGGACTTGCTTCTAAAGCCGTGTTGAGGCATCCCAACATCACACAACGGCACTGTCACAGTCCTGCCCTCCAACCCCCTGTTTAAATGCTCATTCTGTGGGTTCACTCCATGAAGAGGATGTGGTGGGATGGACATCTGAGCCACAGGCAGTTTCTGCTGAAATCAGGCTGGGGTTGGGTTCTTGGGGTCCCCTGTCCCGGCCCTGTTGTCTCCCCCATCCCCTCTGACTCCCCAGCAGTGCTGAGCCTGGGCAGAGCCCTGCTGCTGCCCCTCCCCGAGGCCTGAGCTGCTGAGAGGAGACTTGTGTTGCACCAGGATAATGGTCCTGAGCCCCAGCCAGGCCAGCTGGGAGCTCTGCCCATCCCTCACTCTCACCACCACTGCCCTGGGAAGGACCCAGGCTTCCCCATGGCAGGGATCTCCTCAGCTCTTCTCTGCCATTCATTTCAGACAAGCCTCTTGAGCGCTGATGGACACTCTCCAAACACAGCTGCTTGCCAAGACCTGAAGAGGTGTGCTTTCCTCTCCAGGTCAGATGGCAGAATTAATTTATGGATGTGCCAAGAGGGGGTGTCTCCTAGCACCTCAAAGTTTTGAGGAAAGCTGTCAGCTGTTGATGAAATGGAGTTCTTTGATTCTCTGCAACAAGAAGAGCATCTGCTGCCAGCACTGACCTGTCCAAAACCCTTTGATGGAGCTGCAGCCCCTCAGGAGTCTTCCTTGCCTGGGCATCTCTTGCCAAGCTTGTTCTAGCCTCAGATTTCACATCTCAAACCTGCAGTGAGGCAGCATTGCTCCTTGGGATAAAGTTTTCAGGAGCAAATCTGTTTTTCACCAGCTGAATCCAGGGGAGGCGTGCAGCTAGTGATAGGTTTTTTTCCAGTGGCATTTTGAAGTGAAGAGAAACTCTTGTGACACCGGCTAGGATTTTCTCAGTTAATTATTTCTACTTGGAAATAGGCCAGCTGGGGAAGTGAAACTTTTTTGGCAAAGCAGTGCCAGCTTCTGTATGATTTTGATAAGTGATTTTCCTGGTAGTTCTGCAGTGGGGCTCAGCTAGCAAATAAATAAAAAGGCTCCAATTTGGCACTGACACAAATGCAGAGAGCACAAAATTTTATTTCTGATCCCAAATATTTGTTTTCCAGCTTTTCTGAGTTAGTAACAGCTGCTTGATCTGAATTTTATCCTCAGCCGAGTCTTGACATCTATTTTGCTGGTGCTGCTTTAAAACACAGTCCTGCCCTTAAAACTGCTGCATTGTAAATTAAGAAAAAAAAAAAAAGGGAGAAGGGATTCTTGCCATCATTTTTCAGCAGGAATTTGGGGATGAATTGATGGACAGAGCTGGGAGCAGGGGGAGCCCCCTAATTGTTCCTGCCTGAAAAACTGGGACCAGTAGTTCTCTTCCAAAGAGACAGCCAAAGCCTCTGATCCTGACCTAACAGAAAAGATGCTAATTAAAAGCTGACCTCCCATATTTTCCTTTTTTGGTATATTTAACCTTAAATTCCTTCAGGCACCTCTGGTTCACTGAAGCTCGTCAAATTAATGCTACCTAATGGGAACCAGTATGGAATAACAAAGAAGGACTGTCTCAATTTCTGACTTGGTTTCAGCTGCTCTGAACAAACACAAGGGTGATTTTCCCTGGCAATCGGGGTGCCCCTGGGCTGGCTTTGAGCCAGGACAGTGAGTGGGATGCTCACTGCAATTAGCACTCAGGAGTGAAGGCTCCATTTGCTGGGGATGATGCTGGGTTAAGCCCTGTGAATTTTGCCACCATGCTGCCAGAGGTGAGGATTTTGTCAAGGCACTGCAATAATAAAATCCCAATTGCTGGGGCAGCTGCTGGTGCCTTGTCTGGCACAGCCCTCTGGGCTGTCCTCAGCAGGAAGGAACAGCAGCCTGGAGTCTCTGCAAGCCAGAACCCCGTTCCTAATGGGGTACATGCCTCACTGTGACCTGGTGCTAAAGCTGAAGCCTCATGCTGAAGGTTTGATCCTTGTTCTGCTTCAGTTTTGGTGGAGACAGGGAACTCTGCCCAGCATCATGGGGCAGGAGGGCTCAGCTCCCTGGAGTCACATCAGCTTTGGGAGTTTCTCTGGTCCTGCTCTATTGCTGCAGTGATCTAATTTGCATCTCCTAGGGCTGTTCTAAGGTTTTTCTCAGTGCAGTTATGGCCGAGTGTGAATCAGAGAACTGAACTCTTCATTGCCACTGAGTTGTTTATATCTTACCCGCTCTTCCCAAAAGCTGTTTCACTCTTCCAGCCCAGCAGGCCTTATCTTTGTTCCTGCACAGCCCATAATTAGTGCTGATCAGGGTGGGAGAGCCCCTGGAACCCCACAAGGGTTTGTTGCTGTAGGGTGCAGAGCTGCTCCGAGCCCCAGCTCCTGAAGGGAGGCTGGGGGTCCCAGGGCAGCCTGATGGAGTGACAGCCCCAGAGATTGGCAGTTGACTTGGCCTTGCTCAGGAGGAATAAAAAAAAAAAAAAAAAAGCCTCTTTGCATTTGTGGTTTGTGAACTGGGAGCAGGGAGTGACAGCAGGGACCCTGTGGGCTGGCTGGTGGCTGTTTGTAGAACACTCAGAGATTCCCATGTGGAAAGAGCTGATGAAAGATTAAATTATCACTCAGAGCTGCCAGCACTGGCACAGGGAAAGATTTGGCTCTATGAATGCTCACACAGCTGCTTTGGACTCACCTTGCCTCTCTTTTTCTCCACACTGTTGCTTCCCTTGCCACAGCCACATCCCTTGTGCTGCTGGCAGGGTTTTCTCTCCCCATCCATTCCCCAGCCCCTCTGTGCTGGAGGCACCACCCTGACCTCTCAGGGCTTGAGCCTGTTACCTGCTTGGATAGTCTGATGGCATCTGACATCTGCCCTCACCCTGCACGCCCACTGCCCACTGCCCACCAGCAGCGCTGACCCCAGCCCTGGCTGTGGACCTGGCTCAGGGGGAGCTGGCAATTCCCCCATCTTCACAAATCAGCAGAAGAGAGCAGCTGAGGGTCCCAGTGCTGCATCCTGCCCACAGTGGGGGCGCAGAGCACGGAGGAGCTCGGAGCGAGGTGTTAGTGCCACCGCTGTGTTTAGACAGCGGCAGCTACAAAGGCTCCGAAAGGACATCCTGCCCCCACGGTGGCCTCTTTTGGGGCAACTTCCCCACTGTGCTGAAAAGCAGCAGGGGAGGAGGAGCAGCTGGGTGGCCTGGCTGTTATCTGCTAGTGGAGCAGATAGGCTGGCACCGCCTGGCTGGCTATCCTGGGGCTGGCTCCAGTGCCTACGTGCACGGCTGCATCCCAGCCCAGGCACAGGGATGGGCTTTCCTTGCAGGGAGGAGGTGCAGGCTGGGCAGAGCACGGCCATAACCCTGCAGCCCTGGCTGTCAGCTCCCAGTGGTGCTGATAGAGGCAAGAGGAACCCTTATCTTGTTTTTCCCAGCAGCAAATGTCTGTGCCTTTATTTTAAGCATCCTCTACCTAAAATGATGTCAAGCTAGCTTGGAATGTCCCTCCTGATTTAGACTGATGCTGAAATTGAGAAACACACAACATGTTTAAAATGTGTTTTGACTTTTGCACGCTTTTGTACAGCTCCTGCAGCAGCTGGGTTCTCCCTGCATGTTTTGGTTGTTATTTGCCTGGGTGAGGTGGGAGAGCAGGGCTGGGCACTGCTGCCTCCAGCATCTGTTCAGCTTCCTGGCCAAGCTGGCTCATCACCAGCTGCTGGATGTCCTCTGCTCTGCCCCCAGCCATGCCTGAGCCTGTCCACGCCTACTCCTGCCCGCTCTTCTGGACAGAGTACGAAGGGCACTGCTACCGCTACTTCCCCATCAACAAAACCTGGGCTGAGGCCGACCTCTATTGTGCTGAGTTCTCCATCGGCATCAGATCGGCCAAGCTGGCCTCCATCCACAGGTGAGCTGTGCAGAAAAATGGCATCCCGTGGCACAGGAAGGAAATAGGGGCAACATCCCATTCCCACATCACAGCCTCTGTGTCAGCTGCAGCCTCCTGTTCCAGCCCACACGTCCCCCTGCAGCAGTGCCCAGGTCACACAAAGGCAATGTAGAAAATTAATGCCTTTTCCTGGACTGGCAGGAAAAATGGCGTAGTATTCCCTGAATTTTCCCAAGCTGCGTTTTTGCTCTTGAAAAAGGGAAGTACAACATGATCAGACAGGCTTTTTCCCTGTTCCCTCTCCCATGGCTCTCACCAGCACTAAGCTCCTCTTGCACAAACTTTGGAAAGTAACCAACAGCAGGAAGAAGCAGGGGACACATTTGCCCACAAGTCCTGTGGTGGGTTGGATGTTTAGCAGCACACCTGACCGTTTGCTGACATATCCTCTTGATTGCCCATTATTGCTCTGTCTGCCAGCTGGGAAGAAAACGTCTTTGTGTACGACCTGGTGAACAGCCGCGTGCCCGGCATCCCCACCGACATCTGGACAGGACTCAACGACCTGCGCCAGGTGGGAGCTCCCTGTGAGCACTTGGGAAATGGCTTTGAAAAAGTTCACCTGTTTTCCTCCTGGAAAGCTACTTGTTTTTCTTCTTCTCCCCTTATACCCCCTTTAATCAGGAGGTGGCATAGAGTTTGTGGTGCAGCACGTAGAGAAACTTCATATTTCACCCACTCCAGTCTGCTTTTTAAAGAGAAGTGTTACTAGAATTAATAGATTAATTAATAATTACTCATATCACATTTTATTACTGGATTAATAGAATACAGTAATTTCACGACTATAAGGTGCACACTTTTGACCAAAATTTTGGTCCCAACCTGGAGGTGCGCCTTATGGTCGTGAAATTACTGTATTGTCCTGCTGGTCCAAGAAGGGCAAATAAACTGAAAAGGTCTTCAGTGTCAAAAATCACCAGGTTCTGTTGCTCTCTTGTGATACTCTGTGACTTTTGGAAGCTGACATGTTGGAAATATATAGTCTAATATGTTAGAAAGAAAAATGGATAGCATCGGGAGAGCAGTCCCATGTCAGCAAATTTTTTGTAGATACTGGAAAAGGAACGGAAAATGAAAAGGAATGCTGAACTGGGTGGGGGTGTTAAAAATATATATAGATTTAATTTCTGGGCTCCCCCTGGTGAGAATGCTGCAAAACGTGGGGCTGTTCTTGGCAAGTTTCCAGTTGTAAAACCCAGATGTGCTGTTTGCTGAGTGATGTCTGTCCACCCTGGGCTGGGTGGCACTGGGGATGGGGATGGAGTCTGCTGAGTGGGGACAGACTCTCCCCTTGTCCCTGGGCTGGGTGGCACTGGGGATGGGGTGGGGACTCCATGGGAGTCCTCCTCTGCAGTCACAGCTGTGCAGTGACGCCTTTCTCCACTGGCCTCGTGTCAGGAGGGTCACTTTGAGTGGACAGATGGCTCCTCCTTCGACTACCACTACTGGGACGGCAGCCAGCCTGACGATGGGATCCACTCCATCCCCGAGGAGGAGGACTGCGTGCAGATGTGGTACAGACACAGCAGCGGTGAGCGCCCAGGGCACCTTCAGTGATATTTGCATGTCAATGCATTCAATCCACTGTGGCTCCTGCTTTTCTAGAGGTTGCTAGCAGGCAGAGCATTTGCATTTTAAATTTTTAGTATTATTTTAGTTTTCTTTACAGTGAAAAGGTGTTTTCCCTCTCACCATGTACATACATGCATATGTACTCATTTTCCCTCTGCTCCCTGCCCATAGTAGCAGCAGGACAGGAGCATCAACTCCTTGAAGAATTAGCAAATTTAGTCAAAGGTCAAATTTTCCCATTTCCCCTCCCACAAGGGAATCCTGTGGAAACACTCCTTGGTTTGCCAGCTTTTCTCTCCCATCTTGGGCCAGGACATCTTGCTACCTGTGCAAAAACCCCACTTCACACCCTGACTGCTGGTGACACCGGCCAGATGTGCTCAGGGCTCCCAGATGTGCCTGGATGTGCTGTCCATGGGCAGCCCATGGGTCACACTGCGGGAACAGGACTGTTTGCACTGCCAAGGACACAGCCTCCCCTCTCACATCCCCCAGATGAGGATGCTGGGGGGCAGCATGACTGCACACCCAGGGAAAGCCTCCCACAATGGTCCAGGTCCCAGGGGCAGTGCATGGCTCCCTCCTTTTGCCCTTTTTCAGCTAACGCCTTGTTTTTGTTTTCTTTGGAGGGTAGCACTGCGCTCCTGGAACGACAACGCCTGTGGCAGAGCCTTCCCCTTCGTCTGCAAGATCCCCTCACTGGCCCTGGACTGAGGCTGCTGCTGCCCACACCCCCCTTCATTCTGGGTCACCTCTCCAGCTGTGCCAGGGAGGAGCAGTGGGGCCATGGCAGGGGCTGCCAGAGCCATGGAGCTGCTCGGATCCCTCCTGGGAGCGTGCTGGGGATGAGCCTGGCACTCAGCAGTGACAGGAGCTGCGTTCAACTGCAAAGGAGCCCCCAGACCTGAGTCTGACTTAGGATTTCAGATCAACTCTCACAGCGTGTTAGAGGAAACCCATGATCTTACCAATACACCAAGCTGTTAGCACCCAAAAATAGCCGTGTGTAGGAAATGCTTTTGCCTGTTGGTCTGTGACGAGTGGAGGAAAAGTGTTATTTTCTGTTAAGTTATGCAAAATGCCTCTTGTCCATGTAATTTTTCTCTCTGCTAAAATAAACGGCAAACAGCAGGTGGAGACTTTGGTGTCTTTCTGGAGTAGCAGCAATTCCCTGGGGACTTGGGGTTTCATGTGAAACAAGTTGTTTTTTCCCTCTGTATTGCAGAGGTGTGTTGGAGGCAAGCAGCTGCCTAGGGGAGTTTATTTAATCCCCCTGACTGTTTTTTGGGGCTGCCTGTGTGCTCACCCTGCCCTGCAGCAAACACAGAGCCCCCATGGAGGGTGTGAGCAGTGCCCACAGCTCAGCACATCCCTGGGCTGGCAGGTTTAGCCCTGGCTGCTCCCAAGGGCTGAATCAGCAGGTGAGGGGCTGGCACACACTGCCTGGGGCTCAGCCCACCCTCACTGCCTTTTTTGCAGCCCTGTTTCCTTGTGAGATGATGTTTTCTCCCCAAGTCCTGGCTGATGCTGTCTGCCACTCTGGCACCACAGAGGTATTTCTGTCTGCCAGGTAAATAATTTTTGGGGAGGTGAGGGCGGTTGTGGCAGCTGCCACAGAGTGTGCCTTGTTTGTTGTGCTCAGTGTGGAGATGGAGCACTCCTCCTTGGAGCAGGGTGGGTTTGCAGGGTTTGGGTGGAAATGGGGCTGTGCTGGTGCCAAGGGAAAGGCAGTGCTATTGAGGGAAAAAAAACAGGCTTCTTCTGCAGGGGACACAGCTCCAAGGCACTGCAGGACCCAGGCAGAGGCAGGAAATCCGTGGGGTGTGAACTGATCCCTCACAGCCCTCGCTCTCTCCTGGGAGCCACGAGTCCCTTTTGTCCCTGCTCTGGCAAAGCCACAGGGTCTGACCCATCTCAGCTGCTGCCTGCAAGATGAGTAAAGCACTGTCATAAAACTGTCTGGTCCCCCTCGATGCCACCATCTTAGAAATAAAACATTCCAAGACTAAGACTTTCCAGAGTGATCACACTGGATGCAGCTGAGGTCAGGAGCTGAGGCTCCACTGGGAGCTTGGAGCTGCTTGGAATGTTTCCACTTGGAGAGAAGCTGGAAAATTTGGTGGGGGTAATCATGGTGTTGTAAGTGGAATGTGTGTGCTGGAGCAAGGTTCTAAAATAAGAAAGTGCTGTTGTACCTGATTTTGTATTTTTATATATAAAATATTTACATATATATAAATGAAACTATTGTTTTAATTGGATTTTTAAAATTAATATACACACTATTAATATATTTATATGGAAAGTTAGCCATCTGTGTAGTTTTCAGTTCTGGATTTCAGCATTGGATGCATTTTCTAGAGGCTTTTGTTTCACCTGAAAATAATAAATTATGTATGGATGATAATAGTGTGTAAAGAAACCAACTGTTTAAAAAGAAATCTCTCAGATGCAGAAAGCTGGATAAAGTTGATGTGGTCTGTGGCAGAAAAGGGTTTGAGGAGCTGCAGGACATGTCTGATGAACTCTGGCTGTGGGTGCTGGTGCTGAGGTGTGGTCCTGTGTCCCAGCCCAGTGTCCCCAGGGCTGGCAGTGCTCTGTGTCCCCAGGGCAGGGCTGGGGCTGCAAGGACAGCCACCCCACTCCAGGCTGCCCCTCTCCAGTTCGTTTTCTCTGAGTCTCCTGTTCAGAGGAGTTCATCAGGGCTGGGGTTGGTATGCCTCCAGCCAAACAACTGTCTTTATTCCCTGCAAGTGGTATGAGATGTTTCAAAAGAAAGGTTAAAACCTTCCCTTGGGAAAGCGTTTGAAGACCTGGGCCCTACTGTGGTTAAAAATATTGCTAATGGGGAGCCCAGTGAAAGCTGTCACCTCCAATTAACATCTTCATTTCCAGGTAAAAAGAACTGAACATGCATGACCTGAAAGTCAGGACCAAAGTTAATAGGGGCTTTGTTTCCCAGCCCCCCCGTCTTTCTTCTTTGGCTCCAGGGTCCTTACTTAAAAATCAACACTCTGTCCTTGCCAGTGTCTTCTATTTCACAGTAATCAAATAAAATTCAGAAAACAACAGGAGTTTGCACCTCCTTAATGAACTTCTGGTGGACCTGGCTTGATGAAAGATGAGCCACGCCCTTGCTCTCGGCATGGACAGTTCCAGGCTCTGCATGGCCTGGAGCAGCTCCAGATTCCAGGCTGAACTTCTTTATTTTTCTGTTCTTCTGTCCCATAACCCCTCACTCCCTTGTTGTCTTGAATTTCTCCCTTCTGACTCGCTCTCTGGTGCAGGAGTGGCAAACCTGGCAGCAGCAGGACTCTGACACCTCCTCTGCACATCACTTGCAAATCCTGATTCCCTTTTTATGACTCTGATTTCCTTAAGGGTTGAACACCATCTTTTGTAATGCATGAAAGCTGGGGTAAGTGTGAACAGCGTGTGATGTGTCCTGGCAGTGAACCAAAACTGTTTTTACCCTCCTGTACCCTATTTCTGATCTGAAGAATCAATATTGCCCCCACCCTGGCATGGCATGGCAACCTCTTGATTCCTTTTATTCCTGCTTGGATTGTTTCATGTGGATGTTGTGATATGGGAGATGGATGTCACAGCTTATGGGCACGCTGGTGCTGCCCTGGCACAGCCTGGTGAGGATTTTCCTCCCCTGTGATTCTCTTGACTGCTCTGATGCCTGGCTGGGCTGGGCTGGGCTGTCCTTTCCTCTATTAATTCGGTTAAGATTTTTTTCTCTCATAAATGATGGGATAATAAGGGCTGCACAGCTGAATCATTAGCTTTTTTTTTTGTGCTTTTCCCTTGAATTTAATTGCCTGAGTCGTGGCTCAGCTCCTGCCCTGAGGCCAGGATGCCGTGGAGAGTGGCTCCCTTTGACAGAGAACAAAAATATCTTGGGACCAAAAAACATGCTTTGAGCAGCTCAGGGACTACATTACAGTGAGCCCCATCACCAAAAAACCCCCAAAACACAAACCCCTCTCATTTTGAGGTTACCCATCTGTGGGGGACCCTGGGATGGGGCTGGCTCAGCACAGCAGCTGTCTCATGCCTACTGTGCTTTTGTCTGCTCCCTTTGGGTATCCCAAAAGTCTCCTCCTGTTTTGTGGCCAAGGATTTCCATGCATCCTGAGAAAACTGCTGGGGGCCCTGTTTGTCACAAGCTCTGCAGCATGGCCACCTAAAGAGCTGGTTCTATTTTTCATTAACCCCTTGTGCTTTGCTGGGACTCGGTAAGTTGGTTGAAAACTTTCATTGCTGGGTGCAAATTGGCAGAGCTGCCTCTGATCAGGTCTGATGGGAGCACAATTCTCCAGTCAGCCTTGAAGGACACAGAGGCAGACTCAGGTGATGTGAGGGATGAAGGATCCACAGCTGGCACCGTGAGTGCCTGGGGCTGCTCAGGGCAGGGCTGTTCTGGGCTGAAGGAGCTGATGCTGCTCTGCAATCCTGGCTGCTGGCCCCAGGCGAGGTCCTGGGCACCGTGCTCCTGCTGTGCTGGCAAAATGTATTTGGGAATCTACCAAAAAAAGTCTAGTCCAGCTCTCAGGGTTACCATGGCAACTAGATATTTGCTCATTTGTATTTCTTGAAAATTATACTGGGCTGCTGATTGCCTCGTTTGTGAGGCTCTTTGTCGGGATGCCAACAAATCCCTGTTTGTCAGGGGCTGTGAGGGAGCGAGCGGTGCTGTTGTTGAGCAGATTTCTGAATGGGAACTCTGCTGGAGTGTGGGTGTGTTATGGCAGCATCCTCCCACAGACACCAGGAACGTACCACTGGCCTGGGAAGAGGCTGCTTGCTCTGGTCATCCTCTGTCACATCCTTTGGTGCTTGTGCCATTGCTTGGGTTAACACAAAATCTGAGTGACTTGTCATGGGAGACAGGATGGGATGGGGGAAGGCTTGACAGGAAGCTATCTTTTTGCATGGAAAGGACTAAGATAAAATATTCTTCTCTAGCTGTTCTTGTTCTTGCCACTGGGCAGGAAGGCGAGAGGTTTAACTGTGTCCCCACGTTCAGGGGAGGAGGTGAGAGCCAGCAGGACCCCAGCAGCACCCACCAGCTGGGATGGGATGGCTGTGATCCTGCTCACAGGGGAGTAACCACCATGCTGTGCTTCCACAGTGCACAGAGACTTTGAGGCTTGGAAAAATGCCAGCTCAGATTAAATGCTTACTGGGTTTTGGTATTGCAAAGCCGGCGCTAACTGTGGAGCAGTGGGAAAGGATGATGCTGCAGGGCTGGATGGAACTTGCAGAGGTGGCTGTAGAAGAGGATAGGGCAAGCTTCTCTTTTTATCCTGAAGGAAAAATTAATTTGATTTGGATGCTGTTTAGGCTCTAAGGCCCTGGGTTCCTGAAAGTCAATTGACTCAACTCAGCAGCTGTTTAAGAGCTCAGCATTCCTTGTCAAGTATTTGCTTAGCAGCAAAAAGCCACTTGCCATGAGCTTTTCTTTTGTCTTGTTGAGGTAATTAAATTAGGAGCTTGTCCACATGAGGATGCAACACCTTCGTGGGGTCCCACTCTGCTCAGCAGTGCTGACACAGGTGTCCAGCCCAGGGGCTGCCTGGACCTTATCCCCATCGTGGCCAGCTGCCTCTGTCCTCATACTCACCCAGCAGACACTGAATGTGAAGATCCCAGGCAGAGGGAGAGGAAGGGAGCAGCAGCAGTATGGGTTAAAGCAATTAAATGTGGTGTTTCATCAGTGTGGAGGGCAACTGCTTACAGGAAAGGGCCATGGCCTTTATTAATCTCCAAAGCATTTTATGAAATCATGGTCCCAAATAAATGCTGAATGCAAATGATGAATGTAACAATCCAGTATGGATAGCTGCCCTGGACTTGGATGGGTTGTGAAAGTCATTATAACACAGTAATAGCAGTAAGATTAACAGCTCTAATGAAATCTTAAATGCCAGCTTTGTAACCTGCCCTTTTTTCTGCACTGATGCCATCAAGGGATCAGCAGGAGCTGGCTGGGGGCTGCGTGTCCCTTTGCTCATGATCCCCTGACCCGCTGTGTGCACCTGCCCAACTGGGATTTCAGTGTTAGGGCCCCATCTCCACACAGCTGAGGCAGAGCAGCTCCTGCCCTGGCAGCAACACAGTTTGGACACTGAAAATCCCTGCTCAGATTTGATGGGTTTGGGTGTGTTCTGTATCTACAGCAAATTCACCCTTCGTTGCACATTGCCTTGGCCCCTTGGGTGCTCCCTGCTGCAGGCATGTCCCTTGCAGGATGACTGCCAAGGCAAAAGCCACCAGGCTCCCAAAGCATCCTGGTGCTGGTGGCTTTGGTCCCTTTAACCCTGGGTACCCCCAGGATGTCACTTTTGGAACAGGACTGGTGAATTTTTGGGGAAGAACTAGAGAGTTTGTGGCTTTGGGTGGAGTGGGGTGAGGTGATGATGAAGGATGCTGCAGTTCTTGCACTCCTGCTTTTAGGAAACAGCCATACAAGACAGCAAATGTCAGGTCATGGTGGGATTTTTAACCCCAAAATGACAGTGCAGGTTCTCACTGCTCATGTTGTCTGGCAGCTGCAGCCACCACATTTTCTTTCCTGTTACTTTCTCTATTTTTCTGGTTTATACTGGGCAAACCCAAAAACCCCTGCTGCTTTTGTTTGAAGAGTTCAGTGTAGTGAATGACCCATTTTATTTCTTGGATGAGTCATGGATCCTCCTTTGAAAGATCTCATTATTAATATGCCATTTGGGGGATATGTCTGAATTTTCCAGCAGTGGCAGCAGCCTTGTCTGTGCTCACCAAGGAGCCCTCACAATGAATGGCATATGCCAGATGGCTTCATGCAAAAGATTTAGTGTCTATGTACTTTTAAAGGATATTGCTTTCATGCTTAACACTTTTTCCATTTTAGAAATGTGTTGAAAAATTTTTCTTATAAGCAGGAGAAGGGGATCCCTCCCCAGATGGTGCTTCTCAGAAAAAAGAAGCAGAAGAGGAGAAGGGAGGTATTTTTAGCTGTACAGAATGGTCACGGAGGGGGGTTGCAGCTCAGGGACAGTGACCATCCCACCTGCATCTGGGGTGTTTCCCAAAGCCCTGCACAGACCTCAGTGAACTGTTGGCAAAATGAGCTTGTGAGAGATGCCCCTCGTGAGGGAAAATGCAGTCCGGCAAGCAGAGAACAGTGTCAAGTTATTTTAGGAAGAGGTTAAATGAACCTTATGGGCTGTTTTAACCCCACCTCAGGTGGAGCCAATATGCCCTTTAAAAAATGGTATCCCATCCAGCTGCTCTCTGCTCCAACAGTTTCTGCAGCTGGGAGAGCTCTGGGGGCTCAGCTGGCACGAGGCTCAGTCTCATTCTCAGAAAGGCTGGGGCTGCTCTAGGCTGTTGTGTCACAAGCAGACAGTGCAGCACATCTCCACTGCATCCCTGACAATCTCTGACATCACTGTGGTTTCCCCTGCCCTCTTTTACAATATGATTTTGAACAATCAGCATATGATTCAGCAATAAGAATGCTAATTACATGGCACTACCACGGGGTTAAATTCGTTTCAGCCATCACCAAGGACTTACTGAATGTACTCCTGCACGGTTATTGTGATTTTCTTTAAATGATTTAGTCCTGAATTCAGAGTGGTTCCATTTAAGCAGGATTTGCCCCAGCTTGTGTTCGTGTTGCAGTAGAGTTGCTGAGCTGGAGCCCAGAGTATTGCAAATGCAGCCCTGAAAGAAGTAAATAAAATATATAGCAATGATTCCTGAATTGCTTAAAAAATGAAAAAGAAAAAAATAAAGGGAGGAGAAGAAGGCAGACACAATGATATATTGGTAATTCATCTATCCCTGCCTGCGCCAGGCTCTCATTTCTAGTGTGCTGGAATGAACCCAGAAAACCACCATTAATAGCAGTGGAATTGCTTCTTGATTTATGCCTTTACAGTCTGTAAAGTCTGTAGTTTGGGCTCAATCACCTTTGGTGTTTGAGAAGTAAGACCATCCAGAAAAAGAAAAGGAGCTACACAAATCCTTTTGGCAAGGTGGAATCTGATCTCTCTTAATTTACCAAAGGATGTGTGGTTTTCTGTGGGTATTTCTGGCTCGCATTCCCCATTAGAAAGTCAAGCAGGCTGGGTGTGAGCAGTGCAGCTCACTCAGGTGAGACAGGAAAAGGGAAATGCTGGGATGAAGGTCAGCCACCATCACTTTCCTGGGCTTCACGTCTCCTCCAGGCACAGAGGGATGCAGGAGCCCTTCTGCAGCCACTCTTTGTCATCAAGAGAGCCTTTTGCCTGGTTTGGCACGTGCTGTGTCTCCCTCTTTGCATTCTAAATTTCTGAAAATGCATTGCCATATGTTGTATGAGCTATAGGCCGTGGGGGATGAATCATGGCTCCCACCGCTGAAATCCTCTCCTGCCAGGATCTTGTTGTTATTGATGATACACAATTATTTAGGGTGGGGATGGGGTGGGTGGGCAGTGATGTGGGGCTGTGATCAGGCTGTAAGGTAACCCCGAAGAGCTGGGTTTTGACTGGGAGCATCTGGCACAAAAAGATTGCAGAGCCAGAGTACAGAGCTTCCCTTGCTGGGAGCTTCCCAGACCTGCCAGATGGGCCCCTGGGGCACTGGAAGTGCTCAGCCCTGACTTGGACCTTAATGCACCGCAGATGAGATTATCCTAAGGCAGGGCAGCTCGTGGAGAGCCGCTGTGCCCCGTCACTGATGGGCTTCTCTGTACTGAGTGGCTGCCTCTGGGTGCTGGCACCCCGAGCCTTTCCTCCTGTGAGCTCTGCCATCTGAATCCACCAGCAGCCCTTTGCCCTGCTTAGCTCCTGCTGTTTTCACAGGGATTATAAAGCACAGCCTTGCATCTGAAAGCAAACTTCAGGTTCTTCTGTTTACAGAGATTGAAGGCTGCGATCTCAGGCAGTGGCAGCAGCCTGGTGGGAGCACAGCAGGCACCTGGGGATGCACCCCAAAGAGCAAAGCCAGGCAAGAAATAGCGACAGAGTAGGGGGAAAAAGCAAATGGAAACAATCATGTGATGGATATATTATTTTGGGGAAGCCTTACACTGTCTGAGGTTTTTCTCTGAATTTCTCTGCTTGAGCTCTGATGGTGCACAAACAAGAAGTTGTGCACTGGGGGCACTGGGAGGGTCATTCCAGATGCACAATTTGACAAAGGATGCTGTTAACTCTTTTTTTTCCTCCCCCAAACAACTCTCAGAAGACGCAGAACAGGTCACTGACACTTGGCAAACGCTGGGATGCTCAGCCCATCCCCTCCTCAGGGCCGGAGGGGATGGCCGTGTGTCAGAACCATTCCTGCCATGTGTCCAGAATTATTCCTGCCGTGTGCTCCGTGGGTGCTGCTGCTTGGAGGGGACCAGGGCTGCACCAGAGGATGCACCAGAGGATGCAC
>PYHW01009720.1:1892252-1909552 GCA_013186435.1 Turdus rufiventris | reverse complement strand
TGGCACAGCAATGTCCCTCCGACGTGCCCCGCCAGCAGATGCCGTGTCTCCCGCTGGCAGGGAGCGTTTCCAGCCGCACATCCCTGAAAGGCTGCTGCCATCTGCCCGTGCAAATCGGGAGGCGCAGCCGGCTCATAGCTACTCTCATTGCCAGGAAAAAATGTCCCTTAGGCATTACTCTGTGTTTTGTGTTTTACCGCTATTCCCTTCACCCTGTGAAGTGACCCTGGGTGCGAGGGGAGAGCCCGCAGGTGTCACCCTGTGGGACATTGTGGACACCAGCACCCCTTTCTTCCAAACAACATCCTCAGGTGACTGGAGTGTTTCAACCCAACATAGATAAAGATGTTCTGTAAGTTTGAAAATTATTTACTGAAAGTAATGAAAAGTCTCAGGCCCACCCGTTTGCTTCAGGGGCATGCTGCAATATCTGGAGCCACATAATGAGCCCTTTCCTAGGCTTAAAAATGGAGCTTACAAGCAGATACAACTGAGCATTCTATTTTATATATAGTGTTTGGTCTGTGTGTGGCCCAGGATTGAATGGTAACTACTACAGCCAGGCACAAGAGGTTTCAGAAATGAACTTCAGAAAGTAGAATATCTGATCCCTCTCTGGTGAGCCCCATCCAGAACTAAGCATGACTCAATCCATGCATCCATCCCTGCAAGATCTACCAGTGTGACTTCTTTCAAAACAAACAGATTATGCTCTGACAGCTCCAGGGTACCAGCAGCTGCAGAGGTTATTTGTTGGAATGACAGCCCTTCTTTTTCATTTGTGTGAGACCACATACAGCTCATCTGTGCTCCTTTGAAAAGGAAAAGAGAAAAACGGAAAATATTGGAAAAATATAAGTGAGTAGCTGTGTCTGCTGAGGCTGGATGTAGGAAATGCAACCTGACAGCTCACTTCCCACACCAGGCTGGAGCTGAGCTGCCACCCACACTGCAGTGGCATGTTCTGAACCACCCTGGGGCTGCTTGGTGCTGTGTGATCCCTTCTCCAGTGGGGAAGCACCCACCACTGGCACTTGGTTCAGCTGCACCAGGGGTTTGGCTGCAGCTGCAGCAGGGCTGAAATACCCCCTGGGTTAAACTCTCTTTTGGGACACCAGCCCAGGGACAGTCATCCTGACCAACTACCATGAGCATGTGCTCTACAGGTTCCTCCTGTCCTTCCTGTGGTGATAAAGCCAACGTTTGAGCAGCCATTTTAAAAAAAGAAAAAAAAAAAAAAAAAGCATTGCCTGGGGAAATTATCAAGTCAAAGTATGTCAGGTATTGGTGATGCAGATGTGATCCATTTGTATGTGATGTCTCTGATAGTGATGTAAGCTGGTTCCCCAAATATAAGGCTCTCAATAAATCACTTTTCCAATATTGACAAATAAATTTAAATTATGCTGCATTGAAAGGAGGTGAAGGGGAGCATGGGATGGGGACCTGCTCTGAGCTAATAGCCCATGGCTGAGAATAAGAATGTTAAATTGGTGCAATTCAGGCTGTTTTTCTTGCCTCTGCCCAAATCAACAGCAGTGAGTCATCACGGCAGACGGCGTCAGCTGCCAGTGCTCAGAGTGCAGCCTCTGAAACCTGCTGCTCTCCTGTGCTGCTGACAGGAGCGGGACCGAGCCCAGCCACCCTCAGCACAGAAACACGATCACTCCATGGAAACGTGCTTTCAGAAGGCAGACACCCCACGTTTTATTTTCAATACCCAAAGAAGCAGTGCCCTGCACTGTGCTGGGATGGGAGGCTGTGCAGGTTCCATCTGAGCGGATGCTATGGAAGAGGAGCCATGAGATGGGTGGCTCAGGGCTCCTGCCTGCCCAATGCCACAGAAGCAGCCCCTGAGGGTCTGAGTGTGCTGGAACTGTTGTGACAGTGATACCAGAACCCTGCAAGAGCCAAGAGCAAGCACAGCAAAAGTCTGCTTTGAGCCTGCCCAGCACCACCTGCACCCTGGCCAGCCTTGTGCCACCATAGAACATCCCTGTGGATGCAAACAGTGTTTCACCTCCCTACCCCAGCTCGTGAGGATGCAAGTGGAGCAGGGTCAGGGTCAGTGCCCTGCCTTGTGGAGACACTGCATGAAAGGGCAGCCTGGCACTGTGCTGCTCTGGCCCACACGAATTCAAGAGACCTCCTGGCATGTCTCCAGATCCATGACTGCCCTGCATGCACCCACCTGCACAGAGCTGTCAAAGCTGGTGGGGACATACCCCTTCCTCATCTGGAGGTGGAGTCTCCATCCACAGGGATATTGTAAAGACACGTAGACGTGGCACTTAGGGACAGGGTTCAGTGGTGGACTTGGCAGTGCTGGTTAACGGTTGGGTTAAATAGTCTTAAAGGTCTTTTGTAAGCTAAATTATTCCATGATGAGTGCCCAAGGCTCACCATGGCACTGCAGGTAGGAGATACCACCACTGCCCACCCCAAAACCTCAACAACAAAGTGCTCATCAGGACAGAGTGGCCATCCTGGGGCAGTGCCAGGGCTGCAGGCACTGTACGAGCCCTCTCTTCCACATCTGAACATACACATGGCCAGGGACTGGGGAATACCTGAATTTATCCAGGGAAGCTGCAGGACGTCGATGTCACAGAGCAGCTTCTGCTGAGCAGCTTGATGTGATTTAGAAAGGAAGCAGAAAAGCCTCAGCACTTGTCATTTTCCAGGCTTGATCAGCACAGCTTAGGAAAAGGTCAGTCCATGAATGGAGCTGACCAAGATTCTTGCAGGTACAGGTAAGGCCCCTAACACCAGCAAAAGCAGAAAATGGTGAGACATGCTGGCAGGACCTGGGAAGGCTGGCAGGACCTGGGAAGGCCGAGTTCAGTTTGCTGTAGAGGTAAATATTTCAGCAGGTTTTCAAGGACAGTAGAGACGCCCTTTTGCCTTGGAAGTCCTTATCAGCACAGTTCCTCTGCCTCTTGCTTTGGAATGGAAATGTGGCTGAAGTTAAAGGAGTAGAGCTGAAAGCTGCTGCTGCTACACACAGAGCCATGGGTGGGGAAGCCTGAGCCTGCATAATCCCTGCTATCAGCACATCAGCCTGACTGACCCTCACCAGAGCACTCTACACCAACCTCTCAGGTATCGAGCAACCAGCAGGCAGAATAGATTAATTGGATTTCTGCATCTAAAGCTGATGCTGATGCCCAGTGATTGGAAACCACTCCAGAGCACAGGCAGTTAAACGGGAAGGTGTTTCCCGTTTGTTTCTCAAAGGAGATAAGGGTACACAATAAGAGGGGGCAGAGGAGACCAGGCAGCTGAATTAACAAGGAGTTTGGTATGCTTCTGGTCTGAGGGTTACAACAGCCTCAGGAATTTGCTAATTAGCTGTGTCAGATCATTATCTTGCCAGCCAGTGAGTGAAAAAGTAATTCAGTTTAAGCACCGGTGGTTTTTTTTTTCCTACATACACTTCTGCTCCTCCATGTGCTCTTGTGGTGCTGCGCAGATTGCAGGCATTGGACTCCCAGGCTCTGGGGGACAAAGGGACACAACCGCCCCCAGCCCCTGGGGTGGCACCGCATGCAGCCTTGCCTCTTGCTGCTGCAGGAGAGCAAAGGAGGAGAAAACATCAGCATTTGGGGATTTTTGGTTAGTTGGGTTTTCTGTGGTTTGGGAAGAGTTTTCTTTGGGGAGGGGTATTGTGTTTGGGTTTTGGTTCTTTTGGCTTGTTTGAGTTATTTGTTGTTGTTGTGCGGTTTTTTTTGTGGATTTTTATTGGTTTTTGTTTTGCATCCAACAGGCCCCTGAATTGCATCTCAAGGATGGGACCCTTTAGAAAGGAATTCAGTCTTTAACTGCTTTCGATCATAATGGTCTACCTGTTCTGGATAATACTGAATTATTTTAAGAATATCTTTGGTTTTCTGTGCTAGATTAAAACCACAGCTCCCAGTCTCTTTAGGACTGGCAGGGGGTGCCCAAAGGAGGCTGTGACCCCATGGGAAGCCCAGGCTGGAGGAGGCTCCTGACAGGACCTGTGGAGAGAGGAGCAGGTTTGCTGGCAGCACTTGTGAGCTCACAGGGAACCCACAGAGGAGCAGGCAGCCTGTGGGGGACTCACATTGGAGAAGTTCATGGAGAGTTATCTCCTGTGGGAAGGACTTCATGATGGAGCAAGGAAAGAGCGTGGAGTCCTCCCCACGAGGAGCAGGAGGTGCTGCAAGTAACCACAGCAGAGGTTTCTCCACATGCTGTGGCGCGTGGTGAGACGCACTGTGTCCCTGCATCCATGGGGACCCACGGTGGAAATTGTCCCAGGCAGGACTACAGAAGGAGCTGCTTGCTGCAACCAGGCTGGGAGCAAGGGGAGGAATTCAATGCCATGTCCAATCCCACAACCCAGCCCAAAGGGACTGGGGTTGACATCCTGCTCTGCTTTCCTCTAACATACAGCATGGGCAGTTCTCAGCTGAAGAAGCTGAAACAATTGCTTTTGAATACATTCCAAAACTAATTTAATATACGATGTCTGCTGGGACTGGGTGAGTCAGAGCGCTGTGATGGGACTCTGAATGTGCTGCAATTTATTTGTACTGAAGTTTAAATAAGATTGATGGAGCCATAAAGCCATTATTGAAGAGGCTTCATGGTGGAGCCCAGAGGGAAAATGAAGCATAGCAACAGGCTCTTGATTCTGTGACATCCTCCTACCTCACTGTGGGGCTGTGATGGTGGTAGGTCTTCTTTGTCAGCTGGGTTTGGGTCCTCAGAGAGCTGTGGGTGGCTGTAGACTGGTTTATGCCTGGGACTTGTGAGAATCACCAGAGCTCTGCAAGAAGATTTCCCAGGAGATGCGGGGTGCTTTGTAGAGCTGTATCTAGTAGAATCATGGAATACTTAGGGTTGGAAGGGATCTCTGGAGATCATCAGTCCAATTGCCCTGAGAAGGGTCACCTGGAGCAGCTCAGACAGGAATGCATCCAGATGGGTGTTGAAGATCTCTATAGAGGGGGACTCCACAGCCTCCCTGGGCAGCCTGTTCTGCTGCTCTGCCATCTTCAGTGTACAGAAGTTCTTCCTCATGTTGAGGTGAAACTTCTTGTGGTTTCGTTTATGGCCACTGCTCCTTGTCCTGTCGCTGGGCACACTGAAGAATCTGACACCATCCTCTTGGTACCTGCTTTCGAGATATTTATATACATTAAGGTCAGTGTGGATTTTCTGGTTTGAGATGAGATTTTGTCAGAGGTTTGCCTTGAGGAAGAGGGCTTTCAGACCTGGTGAAGTCTGAAGCCAGCACAGTGGGGATAATTGCTCAGTGGTTCCAGTGCCTTTGCCCTGCAATCAGCCCCACCAGCAAACCCAACCAGGCTGGAAGTTGTAGACTGCCCATCTGCCACCAATGCTTTTGGAAGCAGAGCAAAGGAAATTGGATGGATGCTGTAATAAAACTAGAAAGGATTATTGGCTTTGGTTTGCTTTCAAAGATTAAGAAGCTCTTTCAAGTGTCTTCATTTATCACCTAGATATAGACCAGCACAGACAAATACATTTATGGTGCAAGATATCTCTAAAGGTCTTTCTTTATACTTCACAGCTGTGAGGTATCAAACCCTCAGCTTTTTTGTGATGATTCATTCAAGCTGTAAAGAGCAGCAGCAAATATAAATGAAGCTGTGGCAGCCTGCAACCACAGGCTGGGCATCCAACCACAGGCTGGCACATCCACTTTCCCAGGGAGCGCTCATTGTGCTGGAGTGGCAGGGATGGTCAGGAAGGGTCATAACAAGACTGCTCAAAAAATGTTTACAGACCTCCCATTTTGGCTGAACCCTCTCCATTTGGGTTTGTAGGAAGGTTTAGTGGCAGCTGCTGCCTTGAGGTTTCCAAAACTGCATAAGTGTGGCTGACACGTCTGGTATTTCCCACTTGGAAATCTCTTTCCAAACATGCTGAAACCTCAGCTTCAGGGCAAGAACAAGAAAGACTGGGGATGCACCAGGATTTCCAGCTGAGATATTTCTATCACTACTGGATAAAAAGTGCTGAAGCAGAAAGCTTCTGGATAATTCAGTCTGCAGCTGGGTGTGTGTGAGTCACCAATACGTTGACACATACTCATTTTAGTAAAATCTGGTGTTTGTTTCACTAGTAGTGTTGACGTACAAAAGGCATTGAAATTAACTGCTGCATGTTAAAGATCAATTAGGTTTTACTCCCTCTGAAAATGACATTGGTGTTTGGAAGACATGTGCACTCACATTCCCCTTACTCTCACAGGGAAATTTATGGCCCCGCTGCAGAGAGGCCATTTTCTCTACAATGAACATCAAAATTTGGTTTTTATCTCTGCCCTTTCTCCATTTGAGTATGTTTTTGTGTGCTGGGAGGATGGTCCAGTGCCAGCTGGCAACACCTGTTGCTCATAAGATCTTGCTGACTTCTCCTGGGGATTCTTTTCAGTGACCAAAAGAGCTGATCCACGTGGTGTGTGCTGGCTGTAGGTAGAAAAATCACCTGCCATAAGAGCAGCAATTTAAGGGGAGAAGAAGAAATACCATCCCAGGTACGTCCAAGGGAAGTGATGTGGGACCAGTTTGCAAGGCTGGTGCTTAGAGCTGTTTTAGAAAAATATATGAGGCAGGAGAATGTGTGGTAAAGGTACTTGTCTGGTTTACCAAGAACACTGAGTTAAGCTGTCCCAGTTCCCAGGGGCACTCCTGTATGGGTGTCACTGGGCCCTGCTCATTGCTGGTGTGCTTCTTTGCTGGTTTGAAGCAGGGGGCTCTTGCTGCTGATTTTATACTCAAGCAACTTTGGATATAACTTTCCCAGGGTCTGCTATAAAAGAAAGTGGTATTTCAAGGAGTTAAACACATATCTTGGGTGCATTATTCAAAACAATCCTTAAATGTGGGGTAGCACCTGCCTGGACTTTCCTGTTCCTGTAGTTGGTGTTGCAAGGAGGTGAAAGAGGCTGTTGCTCAATGCCTGTGACTAACCAATCCTTCCTGCCCACAGCTCTTGACAGGAGCACACTCCCTCCATTCCACTTCACCCCTGCTGGAACTCTGCTGGAACCCATGGTGCTCTGAGAGAGCAGACTTGGGCCAAAAAACCCTGGGGGAAAGGGATCTGGGGGGGTCTTTTCACCCTGATAATTTCCCTGGTGTGGTTAAGGGGTTGGAGAGGGGCTGCAGTCGTGGAGAAAGGGTGTGCCCAAGAAATAGCTTGCTGCTAAAAGTGAGGAGAAGTGGGCAAAGCGGGGTGATTCTTGCACTGGATCAGTTCACTGAAGTGGTTTTGCACTGTGCCTCCTCAAAAAAGGTGTAGTGGCACACTTTGGGCAGGAATGAGCTGGTGGAGAGAAGGCTGTCTCTTGTGATGAGGTCAATGTGCTTTTACCAAACAGATAAAACACAGGGCTCCTTCCTGCCATTTCTCCCTCTTCCAGACCTAGAACTTCAAACACTTCTGCATTAAGTATATGGACACCTTTTCCTGTGTTTTGGTTTATGTTCTCTGCCACCCCTGTGGGAGGAGAGAGGCAAACTGGGTTTGGTACAGATGAGGTACGAAAGTGATTTCAGCTTCTGGAAACAACAGAGCAAAGAGACAGAGGGAGATGTATGCTCTGCCTCGTGTTTGTACTGTGTCTGTAGATGTCATTTGTCATTTCCCATGGTGTGCATGATTTTGTCAGTTTAATCAAATTGCTCTTTTTAACACTAGATTGGCCCAGGGGCTTCTTTCCATTCTTTCCCATGTTAGGCAGGGATCCAGTGTGGGCAGGGAAGAGCCCGGCTTTGGGCACGGGGCGATGTCCCTGGGGCTGGGCACAGGGCAGCCGTGTGCCAGGGACTGCTGGCAGCTCTGCTCTGTGCCCATGTCGGTCCCTGGGGACACCCAGGGCAGCTCTGGGCCGTCAGAGGCGTTCGTGGCCAGTGGCACAGGGGCAGCAATGAGGGCTTGACGTCACCGGCTACGGCTGCTCGGCTGTCTCGCCTGCTGGGGACTATTTTTAGCATTATCTCAAAAGTGACTCCTCGCCGCCTTTAGTTGCTTAGCAGCCACCGTGCCGGCGTGATGAGGATGGGAATGGGATTGATGGGTGCACAGGGAATGGGATTGATGGGTGCAGGGGAATGGGATTGATGGGTGCACAGGGAATGGGATTGATGGGTGCACAGGGAATGGGNCAAGGGAATGGGATTGATGGGTGCCAGGGGAATGGGATTGATGGGTGCACAGGGAATGGGCTCAATGGATGCACAGGGAATGGGATTGATGGGTGCCAGGGAATGGGATTGATGGGTGCCCAGGGAATGGAATTGATGGGTGCCCAGGGAATGGGCTCAATGGGTGCCCAGGGAATGGGATTGATGGGTGCACAGGGAATGGGATCGATGGGTGCACAGGGAATGGGATTGATGGGTACACACAGGAATGGGCCCAATGGATGCCCATGTGTAGAGATTTCCTGCGGGCTCTTCCCAGCAAACCTTGCAGCTTCCAGCCGTGCTGGGCAGGGGATTCTGCCCCAGGCACTGATGTTCCCTTCCTGTAGCAGTGACAACCCCTCAGGGGTTCTTGCATGCCCTGCCCTGCCCTCACCCCTCTGGCAAGCAGACCCTTCCCTCTGGCTCTGTTTGGTAACAGACATCAAAAAGGGGCTTGGGCTCAAAACATGCCCCTGTGGAAGTCCCAAATCCACAGCCAAGGAAGCGCGGTGCAATAAACCTTGGCAGGATGCTCTGTTTACTCTTTGGTGAGCCATTTTGCTTCCAGATGATCTCTTTTCTCTGACATAATATAGAATTGCATTTGTCTAAAGCTGCCTGCCAGAATTGCTGGTGTCTGGGAGGGGAATTATATTTGATGTAAAGTCAGTGATATCCTCAGTTAGAATTAGTGCTCTCAGAAGACAAAAGCAGTTATTTTCTCAAATTCAAAACTCTGGTACTTAAATTGTATCTGCTCACATTGATCAAATCAGATTGTTGAGCTACAGATAAGTCTGTAAATACATTAAGCTGAAGAAAGATTTCTTTTAAGTCTCCACGCCCTGGCAGGCTCCTTTTTAAAGCAAGAAAATCCTGAAATTAATTACTGCAGGTACAAATACAATACACACACAGGACTTTTAGGGACTGGTTTCCAAAATGGCAGGAGTCCAAGCTGATGTACAATCGTAAGCATGTCCCATAATCTGATAAACCTGAAAAATTAGGCTGAGCTGTTTGTGCATTTTGGGGCACATCCTATTCCTGTCTGCCCAACACCCTCCAGGCCATGCTGCACCTCCTGTTCCTGCACTTGCATCCTCTCATCATGTGTGACCAGACATGTGAGGGAATGTGTCCAAGCTGGAGATTGGTGATGCAGAGCCAGGCGAAGGAGGCTCTGGGAAGGGGAAGGCAGCAGGGGAGAGCAGGGAGGGCTGCTGTAGTGGGAAACTGTTTGATCTGGGCAGCTGAGGGAGGGACTGGAGGTCTAGAAGCTCCTTGACAACCCACTGCCTGGTTATCAGGGAGGGATGTGTTATTGCAAGGACAAATGCTATTTCAGGAGAATGCTGCTTGTGAGACAGAAGGTTTCTGTCAGGCACAGGGGCTGGAACACTGATGGCAGGAGAGGGTTTCTGCTGTGTGTCAGGAGCTGCCAGGAGAAGTCCAGAAGCATCCAAACCAGAGACTGGATGTCTGCTCAAGGGTAATGATTGATGAATATCACACCCTGTTTAGTCTTGAGTAAGTTATGCTGCTGTGTTTTACACCCAGGATCCCATCTGGAGCATCTTCACACCCCTCCCAGGCTGTGGGTAAGGATAAGAGGTGTGAGCACTATCATTCAGCATGAAAGCCCTCTCTGCATACCTGTAGTCTTACTGATTATAAAAGGCAGAAATCAAATATAAATTCAGCCTTATTTGCCAGTTTGGTCCCCAGATCATGCATTTTTAGAGAGTCATCCTACATTCTTTCTGTGAGAGTTATAGGCTGCCACTGTTGTAAATCACAGAATCATAGAATTTTGGGTTGGAAGAGATCTCCAAGATCATTGAGCCCTTACATCTCCACTGGATCATGGCACTGAGTGCCACATCCAGATTCTATTCCTGATCCAGGCATGGAGCCATTGGCTTCCTTGGCCACCAGGGCACACTGCTGGCTCATGTTCAGCTGCTGTCCATCAGTGTCCCCAGGTCCCTTTCTGCCTGGGCACTGTCCAGCCACACCATCCCCAGCCTATAACACTGCAGGGGGTTATTATGGCCAAAATGCAGGACTTGGCACTTGGACTGACTAAATTTCAATGTCAGCCAAAAATTAAGCAGGGTGCGAGAATGGGGCAGTCATGCATTTCCTGCAGTTCATGGTGACACCAAGGATCTTTTCAGTAACTCGTGCTACTACTCAACTTGCAAACAGTCTGAGGCAAAGTAAAATCCAGTGCTGCACAAGTAGTACACAAAGAGGCGTTTTGGTTTGGTTATGGCTGGCATCCTGGAGTAATCTTTAATTGCTTTAAGGTGAAATGGCAATTTCTGAGCTACTGGAAATGCAACATTTCAGGAAAATCATTCCCCTAAAGCATGCTCAAGTGAACTTTCCCCTCTCCCTTTGTCCTGTTTAACTGATGTATAATAAAGGATGTGGAGCCAGTTACTAACTTGGTTTTGCAACCAAGCCTGGGAAAGATGGATCTGGCAGACAGCAGCACCAAAGAGCAGAGAGTCCTGTCCAGAGCAGGGAAACACAGATGTGTGGTTTTGCCATCATCCCCAGCAGATGATGGAGAATCCCAGTGCTGAGGTGCTCCCAATCCTCTGCAGTTCCAGCCTTGTTTTCAGTGTCTGGCACGTGTCCTGGCTGAATCAACCCAGTGTGTGCCCGACTGTCTGCACAGGCGTGCCCCGAGGTGGTGAAAGGTAATCCCTTGCCTCTTTGATCCTGTTTGTCACATCAGCACTTGTGCCCATATCAATTATTTTCAGACATTTTGCAATGCTAAAGTGTGCAGGTAAAGCTCCTTTCTCTGTCCTTGTGAGACACTAAGAGAACAGCTTTGTGTGCTCTCTTTCATAACAGCTAAAATCACGGACCCGTGCCTTTGCCAATCCAACCCCTCACTGGGCCTTTTGATGCATTTAATGAAACACTTTATATATTCAAATTCCAGATGCCTCTAGCTCTGCCACTTGCTGCCAGCTGCTGCTAACCTGGGTTTGCTGCAGCTGGGTCTGGGCCCTGAGGGCTTTTTCTATACTGTAAAATAAATCTAAAATAAGAAATAAGGTTTACATGGTCAAGGCTTTAACCTACTACTTGTTTGCTTAAGGCTCTTTACTTTGGAAAGCATGTCAGGAGTGGGGAAAGGAAATGAGTGTCACCATTTGTCACACGTTTAGTAATGTTGCATATAGAAAGGTAAATGCCAAGTGTACATATGCCATTTTATAAATAAATGCTGGCAAGGAAAGGCGATTTCTACCCAATTATGTGCCCTTTTGGATGTAAATGTTATGTATGTGTGGTAATATTTGGCCATCTGCTGCTGACAGCGAGAATTGCACGAGGCATGGCAGGAGGGAGCCCCTTCACACTGGCTCCTGCAGAAGGAGGGGGACCCAGGGGACTCCAGCACCCTGAGAGGTTCTGCACATGGTGGGAGGGGGCTGACAGCCTCATCTGGGTTTCTTGACATCTAAAGAAACCTAAATGCAGGTTGGAGCTCACCATCCTGGTCTGTAATAGCTCTCCCAGGCTGCTGGGGAAGTTTGTGTCTTTCTGTGGCTGGAGGGGTTTGTAGGAATGCATTTGCCTGATGTCTGACTTACAGGGTCATGGACCACACACAGGAACAAAACCAGGGTACATTACCCGGCTGAGAGAGGAAAAGGAACAAAACCAGGGTACATTACCCGGCTGAGAGAGGAAAAGGAACAAAACCAGGGTACATTACCTGGTTGAGAAAGGAGAGGTCTGAGGAGAAGGAAGGGGAGATGAAAAAAAACATACTGTGGGAAAGGTCTAAATTAAAAGAAGGTGGGAAAGCTGGTATTGTGCTTTACAGAAACAGTATGCAGCATGCCCAAAGGAAGGCACTCAGGTGAGCTCTGGCAATATCTGAGTGTCTGATCCTTCTCCCATCAGAGGGAGCTCTCAGAAGCTCATCCCTGGCACTCCACAGCATTAAAACACCATTAAGGTGGTGTTTTAGGTGGTGAAAATAGAGGACATGGCTTTTAAACCCACACAAACATAGTGAGTCAGGGAAGGTTTCTAGAAAGAGAGATAAAAAAATAGCACAGATATTTTCTTTTGATCTTTCCTAAACATGTTTGTTACATCTCCTTCTGCTCAACTAACCATGAATTTTCCCAGCACAGCCAGAGTTCTGCTCTGCAAGCCTATCCTCAACACAGGCAGCTGAATTGTTAATCTATATCCCCTGTATCAACCTGTCTCCAATGTGGTTTGTGAGCTGGCAGGAGATGTCCCACAGCCAGGGCTAGAATTGGGCAAGAGGTGACAAATTCATTGCATTTACTGAATGCATTTGCTGATGCTGAATCAATGGAGGTCAATAGCAGTGGGGTCTCCTGGCTGAGCACTGCCAAGACCCTCCAGCATGCACAGCAGTCCTCAGGGTGTGCTTGCTGCTGCTCTGCTCTTCTGGGGGAGAAGGGGAAGTTTTCATCTGTCAAAAGTTATCACCTGAACCCCCCAGCCCCTGGGTCAGCCCTGGAGTCATTCTGCTGCTGCAATGGATGTGTGTCAGTTAGGGACTCTGATTGCATCTGTAAAAAACATGCATTTTTTTTACTTTCAGCTGTCATCACTTTGAAAATCACTTCTATATGTGACAGGCAATGTATTGATTCACTTCTGCTCATTTGCTTTCCAACTCAGTTTTTCATTTCACGTTTCTCAATGTCTCACCAGAAACCATTCAAGTTTGTGCTCTCTCTGTGACAGGGCACATCCTCACACTCAACAGTTTTGGGATACATTTTGGACAAGAGATGTCTGCCACAAGGCTTACAGCTTAGCTTTTTATAAAGACCTAAACAATTTGCAAAATCTAGACCCAGCTGCTGTTTTGAACAAATGAAGCCCAGACTTGCAGAGCTCGAGTACAGTGTTGTCACTGTTTTGTTGGAGCACTGTGTTTTTGTTTCAGTTTAGAGTGAAAAATAGACCTTCAGGAATTGGTGGAGATGTCCTATAGAAGATCAAGGTATTTGTGTTAGAGGTATGAGGACAAATTCCTTGCTACAGGGACCTATAGGGGAGTACCTTCCTTGACCAAAAATCCTGTGCAGCTCCTTTTCACTGTGCTAAGTGAAAAGCTTTGTGCTTACTCTTACCCCAGTCCTTAATTTCCACACACGGCTGAGATGTCTGTGGCCTACAATAGCAATTGTATTCCAATTTCCTCTCCTATTTGATAGTTTAATAATATCCCAAGTAGCACTCAATGCTACTGTTACTCTTGCCACTTCTGGTAGAGAATGAATTGATCCCTTATAGAGCTATTAATTATTATTAATTCATATTAATGAACCCTTTATTTTATGCTGAGTTTGGCATTATTGTATTCAGGGTTCCTCTTTCAAATCTGTTTCTATTAAAGAAAAACCACCAAACCTCTGAGAAGCAAAGGCAGGAGAAGGAAGTTTCACTAGTGTTCCTGATGTTCACCCTCTTGCTTACCTGTAGTTCAGCTGAAGTCAGCTGAGACCTAGAGCCCCTGCCACAGTGTCAACCTGGGCCATATTCATCTTTATGTATGGAATCCCCTAACTTCAGTGAGAATATTTGACTTTTAAGGGACTTGAGCCACTCCTGGAGCCTGGGATGGTAGAGGTGCACTCTGTATGTTTGCTTTGAGAAACTGCTGAGCTGTATTCCAGGCTTTTATTCCCTGCTCCAGAACCAGCTGTGTTGCAGCAAGAGCAAATAGAGCCCAGGATGGTGAGCTGCAAGGCTGGACAGAGCAGACACAGAGTCTTTTCTTGCCACAAGACACAAGTGGTTTATCTTTGTGGTATTACTCACACAATGTGGACATCTGAAGATTGTCAGCTTTGCCCACGTGGATAAAAGGCATTAAGGAAACCTCCCCTGTTGTTTTAGATGTGTTGTGTTTTCTGGGCCTGACCCACGTGGGGCTGTGTTCTCACACCAAGTGTTCCTCTTCAAGCACTGTGGATTTAACTGCCTTCCCAAGCAGGCACCTCACGCCACGGTCGTGTTGGCAGCCTTGGAGATATTTTGTCATTGTTCTTTTGCACTTGGTACACAAGTGTCTGCACACAGTGTCCAGAGTAGTCAGGTCCAAGTCACTGATGACATCATGGTCTCTGGAATAAAACCTTCCTCAGGGAGTAGCTTTGGGCTAAGTGCAATTAAAATCTGCTGTTTTGTGTAGAAAATGAAAAATATGCTCAGAGAGATCACAAAGAATAATAACACTGACTGCTAGCAGAAAATGTGCTGGGTGAGCCCAAAGTCAATGAGATTGTACTTCATTCTGTCCCAGCAATTACATGTGTAGGATGAACCCAGCTCTCAGCAAATTCATCCTTGTGCCTTGGTGGCCCTTTTCCTCTCCCAGGGGTGAATTGTGGTCCAGAAGGACCTGCCAGGATTGAGCAGCAGCTGACCTGAAGGAAGGGAGGGCTCCTCACAAGCCTCCTGTCTGGACAACCTGTCACTTCAAGACTAGAGCCTGCCGAGCCCCAGGCACTCACTGCAGTTTCCCTGATCCTTCTTCTTCTTTCTTTACTTTTTCTAAAAGCTGACTGCTGGCAGCAAATTGTAAAGTCCTCTCTTCTGACACTGCTGTAGGAGAATGCACAGGCTTTTCCAGGGAGTATTGCAAACTCCAAGGCAAAGAGGGAGGGAGGGAGCAGGAACATGGCCAGAGCTATTCAATGGTCCTGGGAGATTTGCCTCTGTCAGCTAATAAATGCAGTAGGATAACAATGGAATTAATTTTAAATCTCCTAAACAATCAAAGAGCAATTACTTCATTTAATTATAAGCAAGATGAGGAAAACAATAGGATTTAATTTCAATAATACCTCTACCAAGCTATGATTTTAATTTAATTTAAAGTGACAGAACTTCCTGTGTTGCAATACTCTGCTTGAAAATGCCATGCTTTACCTTCACCATTCAGTCAATAAACCATGGTATGGACTTGGTTTAATATTCAGCACCTGACTGAAAAAGAAAACAAGGCCCTACAATTTGTTTTAAAATTACATTTCCAAGTCTGTGCAGCAATATCTGTTATGAGTGCCAAAGTTCACTGGGAGAACCCAGCACTAAACTGAATGATGACCTGCTTGTTTGGGTATTACTTAATTAAGGATATTTTTTAGATCCTCCCAAGTACTGTAGTTCCTCTGCAGAGCACACAGCCATCTCAGGCTCTCCCTGAAGGGGCTGAGCACTCAGCAAGATGTGAGAGGGGGTCTTCCAGTAGTTCCAGGCTGGTGTAACATATCAAAATCTGGGCAAATAGAAAGAGACATGAGAGCAAAAGTAACAGCTGGATTTGTTGGCTGCAGGCAAGCTGGTGAGTGGCACAGCTGGAGAAATTTTGGCTTGCCGTTTCCTGGGTTTTTGCCTTTGTAGCTGCAGGTTTTTTGGTTGTTGGGTTTTTTGCTGATATTTTTAGCATTATTCCAGTTTGGTAGCATTTAACTTTGTTGCTGTAATAACTGCTGCAGAAATTGTCATGAGGGAATTTATTGTATCTTTGTGAGTATGTTTGCACTGCATGAAATAAAGAAGGCCTGAGGCAAGTCATTGAAGAACAAGGAAAAGACAAAATATTGACTCAACATTTCAGTGAGCATCATCTGCACACTGGGCTGAACAGGCATGGGTCCTACAAGAAAAATCTCCTTGATCATGTTGTTAAAGAATATCTTGAAAGGTAAAGAGGCAGGAGAACCGGAGACAGCTGCATGGCCTAGACTAAGACCGATAATTTTTGAACACTTGACTTTACAGCATATGAATATATGAAATTCATACATGATTCATATAGGTATGTAAATGAACTGATATACCCAAACATATATTTCTAACTCATGTAAATCAGTGTCAGTGGTTTAATTTATTCTTGTCTTGGTGCTTGCTGCTTTTATTAAGAGCAGCTCCTTCTGATGTCCTGAGTCACTTCAGAGAGGACATGAGGATCCAGCTTTAGCTCCTCCAGGCAGCTCTCTCTCCAGTCCCATGCCTAGGTTGTTGTCAAGGAGACATATCTCTGGCATACATCTTCTCTGTGGTTTCTCCTCTTAGTATGCTTTTCCATTGCTATGGAGACTATCACAACTCATTTAGCAACTCCCCAGTGCCCCACTAGGAATGTGTATTTCATAACTCACTCCTCAGAACAAGGAGTGCTGTTTAATTTTTGGCTGCTCACCTGCATGTCCAGCCTGGCTATGCCAGGGACTGTCTGTGCTGAGCCTTCATGAGCTGACACAGCATGGCTCTAAGGGAAGGGCTACACAAAGGTGTCTTCAGTGAGGACTGTTTGCAAGCTGAGGACAAAGGAGAGGGAAACAGAGCCACTCTGCTGGCCTCTGCTCCAGGGCAGGAGAGGGGGAACAGAGCATCAGGACTAGCAGGGTGCAGGGAAGGAGTGAGAGGGAGGATCTGTGGTTGGGTTTGATCAGCTCCAAGGGCTGTCAGCCTCCTGGTGCTGCAGATGGGCTGCAGCCCCTCAGGGCAGCACCTGAGCTTGTGGCAGTCCAGCAGTGGCACTTTGGCCCCCAGAGAGCTGTGGGGCAGCTGCCCTGGAGACAGCAGCAGCCCAGCAGTAGAACTGGCACCAGCAGCCTGGAGAAGCCCAAATGTGTGCACTCAAACCACTTTGGCCAGCACAGAAGTGTGGGCTTTACTGAGAAAACCAAGACACAAGAGAGGTTATCACTCAGGATTTACAAGAGCTGCTGCACAGGAAAGCAGTCACTGCTAGCTGAAGGGTTGTGGTTTTAAGCACACAAGGGAGAAGGATCCTTGCAAAATGGTCCAACAGGAACTTAATACCATGGAAAGATCCCTTCCAAAGGGATGCAAGTAAGCAGGCAAAAAGAAATAGGGCAGCCTATAAAATAACCAAGTGCCATGTTCAAAGTGGGAATTAGAGCTCTGTGGGTCATGCTGAGATGGCAGCTGAAGCTGCAGTTCCCAGCTCCCTGCCCTGTTTCCCCACTCCAGTGCACAATCTGACATATTAACCTAATCCTCAATTCCAGCTTGCATTAATATGTCAGGCTATGCCCTGCAGTACCTCAGGAGCAC
>PYHW01009720.1:1812759-1884153 GCA_013186435.1 Turdus rufiventris | reverse complement strand
CCGTCTCTCGCCATAGGGCTCCTCAGTGTGCCAGGGGCTCGGGATACCCTTTTTCTCAGGATGGGAGGACATCGTCTTAAGCTGTGCCCAGGGAAGGTTTAAATTGGATGTTAGGAAGGATTAGACACTGAAATGGGCTGCTCATGGAGGTGGTGGAGTCACCGTCCACAGAGGTGTTTAAGGCAAGACCGGACGTGGCACTCGGTGTCATGGCACAGTTGACGTTGTGATGTTCGCAGAGAGATTGGACTCGATGATCTCAGAGGTCTTTTCCAATCCCAGGGATTCCTCCATCCCTTCACGCTGGGATGTCCTGGCTGCCCTCCCGCACAGCTGAGGGGTTCTCCCCGACTCCCCGCAGCACCGGCGGCTGACACCCCTCTCATCACCCAGATGAGTGTCCCGGGGGACAGCAGCGGGGACCCCCCTGCCGGGCGGGGATCCCGTCCCGCGGCTGCCGGAGGCGGAGCCGCCGCCCCCGCGCCCCGTGCCCGCCCTCCCGGCGTGCCCCGCGGAGGGGCGGGCGGCTCATGTCCGCCATCCCGGCGTGCCGCGCGCCCGGGCAGCAGCCGGAGCAGCCGCGGCGGCCGCGTCCCCTCCCTGCGCTCTGAGACAGCAGCACCGCCCGCAGAGCGCGAGTGAGGAGCCGCCGCCCGCGCCTCTCCCCCCGCGTCTTCCTGCTCCTGCTGCTCCTCCGCCCTGTCCCGCGCCGCTGCCCGGCCGGCCATGCCGTCTCGGGCAAGGTAATGAGCCGCAGAGCCCCGGGGTCTCGGCTGAGCGGCACCGGCAGCAGGCAGCACTACCACCCGCGGGGCTGGAATGACTGGCAACCCAGGTGGGCAGGGCCGGGGGGGGGGCGCGGGGTCGGGGCTGTGAGAGCGGGGCGGGCGGCTCGGCCGGGCCCCGCCGCGGGGCCTGGGGGAGCGGGGCGGCGGCGGATCCACTTCCTGGCGGCCGGGCCTAGCGCGGGAGGGCGGGCGGGCCCAGGCGGCGGGACGGGGCCGCGTCTGTCAGCGCTCGGCGGGGTGGGAGCGCGCCCGGCTGCCCCCGGACCCCGCGGCCTGTAACGTGTGCGGCCCGTGGCCGCTGTGAGGCTGCGGGCAGCGCGTCCCTCCCTGCTGCCCGCGGGCCGGGCGGGGGGCTGCGCTGTGGGCTCGGCTCCGCTGTTTTTACCCTGTTTTTCAGCTGCAACACAGCCAGGGAGGAACTGAGGGTGTGGGAGTACTCGTAGTTTTTTGAGGGTTAGCATCATACTATATAGGTTTATTTTTTAATTTTTTTAAAAAATATTGTTTTAAATCTCCGGAGACTAGTTGATCTGTATAAGCTCTCACCCAAGCCTGCTTAAAATGTGTTGTAAGGTTTTTGGGCGTGTTTACACCTGGCACTTTTTAGTGAAATTTAAAGACTGTTGACTTCTTTAGTTAGATATAGAGAGTGTATTTCAGGTCTTAATTATTTCTAATGGATCTCATGCTAATGTATTTGCTGTAGTGCTCAGCCTTACTGTTTTCAGCATCAAAATTTTAATGTAGAAATCCTAAATAAATAAATTTGGCTTTTTTTAGATTGTTTTAAAGACGTGGATTTGAGGCTTTTTTAGTGTTTTTGCAAGTTGAACACAACCTGGGACCCTACTTACAAACTTTCCAGTAAAGGACAGAGTGGCACATAGTGGGAATGTATTGACTGACAGGTGATGGTTCCATCCTCATGCAGTTTGGACTACAAAAATTGGGTGGATGTGAAGGTCACTTTAGCATTTATTGTGAAAGCTTTCCTTTTGCTCGAACAGCTATCAGCATCGCTTCTATGGCCAGTGCCTGAGGGTTTTCAATTCTTAGTGGTGTATGGGACATGGTTATTTAAATTCTCTTCTGTGATTGAAATATTTTGTCACATAATTCACTTCTGCTGAGAAGTAACCAACGCCTCAACCAGCACTGGTCCTGACACTTTTCAGAATTTGTCTTTATCCTTTCCTTTAAATACTACTTTTTTAATGGTGGGGGATACCAGGAATCAGAAATGTTCACACAATCCCAAACACAGCACATTTTCATCTACATACAGTACTCAGATTTTTTACATCTCAGAAAGTTTGGTGGTGAGAAGCCTGAATCTACACTATGAATTTAAGGACAGTGCAGAGATTAAATCAGTCTGTTGATTTGGTGTAACTAATTTTTAAAAGTCATTCACGTGCATGGTTGAAAGGAGATCTGTTATATGAAATTGACAGTCTTTGTGTCTTTCATAATTTGAAATATCTTGGACAAACCCCACAACACAAAGATACCTACATATTCTTTCCCTTTCTGCTGGTTGTTGGTTTCATTTTCTTCAGGTGACACTGCCGGTAAATGCTTTTTTGTAGGGCGTGGAAGAAGTGAAGGAAGTGGCCCAAGTAGTGAAAGCTGTAGTAATTGTAGTTATTACAAGTTCCTAAAGGCAGAAAAAGGAACTGCTGATACATGGGTGTATCATCAGATGGATTGCTTTCAAATGCACTTTTTTTTGTGTGTATAAGAGCGACTAGATTGATTTTCATTAGTAGGTCCAGATTCCTCTCAGTTTTTAGTAATCAGCACTGAGGCTTGTGACAAGAATGTGAAACTGAAAGTTAGAGTGCAGAGCTTTTTTAAAGGAAAAGTAGTTTTTAATTCAAATTAGATTTTTGTATGTGTGGATGCAGTTGTACATCAGATGCACATGGACTGGTTTTCTAGCAGTGTGTGTACGGATGGAGCTGTCTGTGTGCTACAGAGGAGGAAGCTGTCCTGATTCCTGATCTATAGGGGCATGTTAGTTTGTGCACTGCCGTGTACCAGACTCAGTTAACAGCAACATGAAAACTTTGTAGACAGATGTTGAATGGATGTGACAGGGAGCAGTGAAGGGTTTTTTGAGAAGGCTTGATAAGATCTTGTTACCCCTTCTCCTGATCTTTGCAGCTGTCTAGACCTTTGCTTCTTACTTTCTTTTCTTGTTTAACAGATCTCACTGCATTTTCCCTGTTACAACTCTTAGGGCAAAAAAGAAAATCATTTCAGTGTTCAGGCCTTGTGTGTGAACAGAGTTAATTTGTTAGAGTGATGAGGGCTAATTATGTACTGAAACGAGCAGTACTGCCCTTTGGGAGGAAATGCAGGAGTGTGAGTGCAGGGTAGCAGCTTAGCGAGTGGAGAGTGCACCATGGCATTCTTAGGTGAAAGTGTGAAAAGGAAGATAAGATTTAAATTAACAGCACCTCTGTCTGTGCTATCATGAATGTAGGTTAGCAGGGGATGATGTGAAAAAGTGTAAAACATCTTTCACATCTGAACAGATTTTCAGGAGTGTTCCATTAGGTTTTAGTACTGAAATAATGAAAATGACTTCTGTCTTTCTCCTGTGACATGAGTTACTAATTTTTGTTAGCATGGTGCTTGCCAAAGCAAGTTACTGCCTGGTCCTCATGGATCTAGACTTGATGAGACAAGACAGTAAAATATGGTGTCCTTCCAGGTAGCTTGTGGCCTAAGCAGGAGAGCATATTGGCTGGAAGTTTGTAACTGAGGACAAGTTAAGCACCCTGTCTTTAATTCAGACAGATTGGGAGATACTGGCAGGGAGCAAAGAACCCTATTAGACCAAATGGCCCAGGAAAGTGCTGTTCAGAGCAGTGCTTTTCACACTGAAGGGCAGAGGCATGTCTTCTACCAAAAGAAGCACTCACTGTGGAAATTGTCTGATGATAATGCTGGATCCAGGCAGTGAATGACAAACAGGTGATGGCAGCAGGTGCTGTGTAGAAGGAAAGTTGAAATAGAGACTGTTTCTTCTGTGCTTGTGTGTACAAGATACCTGTTAAATGTTTGTTAGAAATAGGCTGAAACCTTAGTTTGCACAGGTGAGAGACCTAAAAGTTGGCAGCATAGAGGTGTTTGAGGATGTTGCTGTGATCACCTAAGAATGGGGATAGAGTCACATAGGGTGAAAGCGAGGAAGACTTCAGGAGTAGCTGAGGAGCAAAGACTGAGGGAGGGAGAGAAAAGTAGTCAGTGATGTTGAAGGCAGCTTAAAGAATGAGATGCAGGATCAGTTGTAAGGTGCAACTGTGAAAACATCGATGGAAGCCTTGGGAAGAGATTCAATGGACTGTATGTGAGAGATGCTAAACAGGAATGGGTTCAGTTCTGGAGTTGCAGCCACTTTTCTGTTAAACATGCTGATGAGCTTGGGAAGATGTGAGATCAAAGAGATTTTTTGAGTTTTGATAAAATGGAGGAGCTGAAATTTTTAATGAAAAAGCCTTTGTTTTTAATGTGAAGACAGAGGAGAATGAGATGTGAGAAACGTTAAAGAAGATGAAAGTGTGTCAATGGGAAGCAGAAGAAACTTGGGGTGCAGATCATTTTCCATACCAGAACACTCATACTAAATCATACCAAGGGTTTAGCTAGCTGAACATCCTGTACCCCAAAATGTCTTTTGGAGTATACCTGTGGAAAAAGAAGAGGATGTGTGTATGTGATAGCTTTCCCTGACATTCCCTTCTAATAATGCTCATCATGGAACAGAATGAAATTGGTGAGCTACTGTCTAATCCCAGAATCAAGAGGTGATTTAAAATGCTACTGTGATAGCAGGTGGATGTCCAGCAGTAAAATTGCAGAATTGCAGTAAGAAGATAGTTAATTAGTTATTTCATGAATAGAAAACACAGCCACTTTTATTTTCTCAACACAGGAGAAGCAGCAGAAGGAGGCTTTGGGGTGTGCTTGGCCAGGGTCTGGCTTGGCAGGGTGGACCAAGTGAGGAGAAGTTCATGGCAAAAGGAAGCTCTGCATGCCAGTGGCAGAACAGTCAGAAACTTGGTGGGAAGCTGTTAATTTGTGTGAATACAGGGGCTCTTAAATTTTAAATATTTTACTGCTAAAGAATTTCAGTAATGAAGAATTTGTCTGCATTACAGCAAATAAACTTGGCAAATAGAACAAATAAGCAAGTAAAATCAACTGACTTGAGCAATAATAGAGCTCACACAGTAGAGTTGTCTTGGAGTAAATCTTTCATGTAGGTCCTGTACTTGGAAGTAAAATCAAATAGAATAATTAAGTGATTTTTGTCTCAAAATAATGTCCATATGGCAGGGTTGTTCTGAAAAAGCTACACATAATGAACAGATTGTGGCAAGTTTCTTGGACAAAAATTCTCAAGGCTTCCATATAACTAAAGTAGCATTATATTTTTGATTGATCTGTTTTTCTTTTTTCCTAGATAAAGATTTTCTTTTTTAAACTGGTTGCTCTCAGCCATGCTCTCTTCAGTCAGACGAATTGGTTAGTCAAATCATACTCAATACTTTTGATGGAATGAGATAATTTTTGAGAAATCTGTTTCCTTTTGTATACCAAGGGAAAAAATAAGCAGTCTTTTTGGGGAGGGAGGACACACTAGTGGCCATTTCTGCTTATTTGCCTGGTGGAATGGCTAGAGTAATTATTAGGGAAAAAGTAATTATTTGTAAGACTTTGGCAAGTACCTGAACACAGAGTGCCTGTCTTTGAGTTCTGAGGGGCTCTTTCAACATCATAACCACATTCCCTTCCCACCTGAAAGAGGTGTGTGTCCCTGGGCAGCTGGAACTGCACAGATCCACAGGTCCTTGGCTCTGCTGCTGTGCCTCTCCTTGCTCTTTCCCATTCCAAATCCTCTTTCCAAGTCAGCTGGGTCACAGAACATCAGCATCTTTCTAGGATGTTTTTTGTCTCTGCCTCATAAAGCTAGCCAGGAGTTTCTATCCTATGTAAGCTACACATTTATTGTAGTTGGAACAATGTTGTCAGTGGGCATTGCTGTCTCTTAAATTGATATACAGGAGAACAATTACGTATGTTTTTACTAAAATTGGACTTGCCTTTTAGTTGGTGATAAAGTGTGAGCAGGTTAGCTTGCAGATAGCTGTTCCAGAAGCCAGAATGAGTGAGTGTGTGGGTTTTCCCTGGGAAACAATAGGCTCATGTATTTTACCACAATGGAAAATTTTACAAAGCATTCAAAGGCTGTCCTGTGGGCAGTGGGGTTAGCTGAGAAGATGTGTAGTCCTTCAGTTGATGGGGATGCTCAGAGCAGTGTTAAAAATGGTACATTTAATCAGCTTTTCTTCAGATGTAGGAATTTCAGCCTTAATGGTTGACAATTGGAGATGATTCAGTTTACAGCACATTGCCTTAAAAAAAGTGATGCCCTTTGGGAAGGTAAACGTGAGAAGTACTTAAATTTGCCAGCTGAAAATTTGTCAGCCTGTTTCATTGGTAGGCAAGCATCATTGCTCAAAGTTGGCTGGGAGGTTTTAGGGCAGGGAGAAGATCTGGGGTCTCTGTATGTCTGGAAATTTGATTTGGGCACATTTAAAGTTGATAGCATGTGAATGTACAGTGCAGAACTTTCCTGTTCAGCATAGCTTAGGTGAATGATGATGGCACAATTGTATAAAGATTTTTACAATCCTGGTTAACTGTCATGAGTAAAGGCTTCTACTAAGGCTTTGCCTCTAGAGTAGCATATGCTATTTTTTAAATAGTCCAGGCAAGTGCCCAGTTAAGCAGTAGATGTGATGGCACAGTGAATACTCAATGAGGAAAAGTGTTGTGCTGTGTGTGTCTAAAAATGAACTTGCTTACAGTGCAAAGGGGAATAATACCTGCCAAGCAAATCTAATATCAACTTGCTCTGTGAGAACAGGGAAAAAGCACAATTTTCTTATTGTTCCAAATTGATAATATGTCTTTCAACATTCTCAGAAGAATAAAATGTGTCTTTTAATTCCAGTTGGTTTTGCAAATGTCAGTGCTCATGATATTCCTCTTCCAGTTGCACTGAAGCTGAGCTGTATTGGACAGTAGCAAGCCTTTAGTACTGCTTAAGTAACAACTCTTTATCAAAAAGTTTACCTGTGTTTTTCCCTTTTGGCCTTGAGATGCATTTGACTCCCTTTTCTCTGAATTTGTCTACCAGTTCTAATCACAGTGTTCTCTTGAAAAGGAAAAATCAAAGACTTTTTCTTTAGGAGCATGTGGTGTTTATCCTTACACAAATTGTAGTTAATTTACAGGAATGATATAGCCTATCTATTATTTTTTGTTAAAAAATTGAATGAACTACCCAAAACTTTAAGTAACAAAAAGTAGGTCTTTAGAGTTTATGTAGGGAAAGCTTGCTGTAAATAATCTGAATAGTCTGATTCCAAATCCATTTGAGCTGAGCAAGATTCTGCTGATTCTCCCTTTGGGTGGGTATTGCTTTATTTTTGTAATGTCAATCCCCCATCATTGCTTGTAAGAGTGCATCTAAAGTGATTGGTTGTGTTTATGTTCTGAAGTCTCATGCAAACAAGTTTTTTAAAGTCCTGTATTTTTAAAAATTAAACCACTTAATATGTCTAGGGAGAAGAGTTGATTTCATAATTTTGGTATTTTTCCTTAAAAGTTTAGTCTGGGCTGTATCAGTTTTCTGATATGAGTGGTTTAAACCCAATGCAGATTTTTTTAAACTTGCCTTTTGTCTGCAGGCTTTTACACTTCAGGATCACAGCTCTCAATTTACCTTTCAGTTTTATCAAAGTAAAGCCTGCTTCCTTGCTTTGCAGTTTGTTTTGTAAAAACTTAATATGTGATTTTTTTTTTGGGCTAATCATCAGTTATATTCTTCCATCTAATAAGAAAGTTTATGAAGGCCCATGGCATATTATGTAAATATTCATCTGTGATTAGATGACTTTCACAAATGGTAGGCACTGTATCATCCAGCATTGGTACATACCTGGACCTGGTTGTATTTTATTTGTCACCTCTGGGAAGTAATTTTTACCTTGTATAGACATCCAGCTGAAAAGAGACTTGAGAAGGTCATAAGAAAAGGCACTGGCTCACTAGAGTGCATTTCCTTTGCATGTTGCTGTGATAATTAGTCAACTCCCAATGTGAATTTAAGGTCACTTTTTAAGCAACAGGTTAGACAACCAACTTTTTTGACACAGGGAAATACATTTGGGATTGTCATTTAAATATGCTGTATTTATAAGTGAATGTGAATCCCACTCCTGTTATATCACTACATTAAAAAAAATACTTTTCTCTTTGTAGAACTGACAGTGCATCAGCTGACCAGGACAATTTAAAATATTCTTCATCCAGAGATCGGGGCAGTTCTGCCTCCTATGGATTACAACCCTCAAATTCAGCTGTGGTGTCTCGGCAAAGACACGATGATATCAGAGTCCACACTGACATACAGAATGAAGAAAAAGGTACACACATTGCTGTTTCATGTGGGGTTGTGAGGGGATGTTCAGGGAAAGGCAGGCAACTGAAATGGTGAAGAAATTTTTATTTTGGTTTTTCTTTTTCCCCTCCCCCAAAAAAGGCAGTGAACTGAATTGTCGCATTGGCACAGTATCACTGTCTTGGGAGATTTGTCCGGGATCAAAGAAATGTTGTGGTTGATGTGAATACTGAGAAAAATATGCAGTTGCTTTAGGAGGAGAATGTAAGGGAAGACCATATGTGTTAACAGAATAAGTAATTTTTTCTGATGAGTAGTATTCTGGATGTGTCTGGTTTTCAGGCTGCAATTTCTTCCTGAATAGTCTCCAGTACTTCTGGTATTGGGTTAAACAGGCTGCTAGACTGATCTATTGCCTGTTGTGGCTTTACTGCACCAAAGTGGAATCTTTGTTTAGTAATCAGAGCTATATTTTTAGCATTAATGGCAGTTTCATGTACCTCAGTCTGACTTCGTGTAAATGATGTGATGGGTGATTCATACATTTTTACTGGTTTTGTTTTTTCTACTTTTTTTAGGATGGAAATACTATCTCTAGAAAATAGCTAAACAGAATCATGTCTTTTATGTATTTATGAAAAATCTATATTCTGATTTTTTCTTTTTTTAATTGCCAAGCACATATATCATGTTGGAGGGTTTCTTACTTGCAGAGTCAGTTTTTGACCATGTAAATTCTTAGGCAGGCCAGACTCAAAAACCAGTATCTCACATGAATTGTAGTGTGGGAGTTTTTGTTCAGGAACCTAAAAAGTATTTGAACTTGCCCCATTTCTCTGGCCTGTAACTGTCTGTAAATAATTACTATATCTTAGGGGAAGTTCCAGCTGGATGCAAATTAATTTTTGTATAAGTAGAAGGCAGTGTTAGTAGGAGGCAGAAGCATGAAGCATGTTTATCAGCATAGTTTGAGAACCTTAAGATTGTTTTTTCTTCAGCAGAGAAACTGCTTAGGAAGTGGGTGTATTTGTCTGTCTGCTAACATGGAATGTTGTACTGTGTTTAACACAGACTGGCATAGGAGGCTGTTCTTAGAATTTCAGGGGTGCCAGTATTTAAAGAATGTACTGGCAGTGCAGTGAAATAGTAAGTTTTGCACAAATTCAAGAAGGTAGTTTGTGAAGTTGCTGGGAAAGCGCCATTTGAGAAGAAGAATGTACCTGGCTCTCCCTCCAGTGCTGTGTCTTGCAGGGCATGTCTCTGCTAGCTCAGCAGTTTGTGCTATTTTGTTCAGGTGTGACTTGAAAAGAGGTGGTTAGGATATTGTAACTATAAAACCGAGTTCCAGGTATCTCTAGTTCATTTTTATTATTGGAGAGATTTGTAAGCTTACAGATGAAGAATAATTTCTTTGTTTACTAGGATTTTTCTATTCATCTGCCAGCATGGAATTTTCATTTTGAGATTTTCTGTCCTGGCTTCCATACACCCCCTACTCACCTCCTCCCAGTTTTTGGTGTTGATAGTAAAAATTACTTACAAATTGATAATTTCTGGAAATGTTTCTGGTTTGAAAACCTCCAAGGATGTGACTCTTATGTTTAGGCTCAAATGCATTAATTGCTGTTAGAAGTTACTTCTTTCATAGGACAGTGTTGATTTGTTCTGGCAAAGTAATGTCCAGGTGGCATGTTTGCTAGTTTATGTTTAAAAACTGAGCTGTAAAAAATAGTTGTAAATCTAAATAGAGACAAACTATCTTTACTGTATTTGTAGTTAACTAATTACAAGTGAGACTTTGCACAGGGTTTTCTGTAATGGTAGGGTAGCCCCATATGTATATGAATGCTCAGATATATACTGAGAGTTAATATCTGCTTTTTATCAAAAGCTTTGCCTTAAAGAAACATTCTTTACGTCTGCTAAGGTCTAGGTTCACCTCAGCGTTTGAACTTAGTCTTTTATCAGTCCTTTATCTCAGTAGGCAGCCTCTTATAGTGAGCCACCTCTGCTTTTCCCCAGACCTCCTTTTATACATTGAACCAGGCAGACTTGTGGAAATATCTTTTCTGAAAGAAATTCTGCATATTTTTCGTTGTTCTGGGTTCACTTGTTTAATTTGATTAGTTGATTCTTTCCTGTCTTGGACAGGGAAGGCACTTTATAAATCTTGCTTGGAAGTGAGCTCTAATACATCGAAGGATTGGGCAGGCTCAGGGGACAGTTTCACTTTTCTGCAGTATTGAGGGGAAGAACCTGCCCCTCAAAGGGGTGTGGCAGGCTGGAAAACTTCCAATCTCAGCATTTGAGTATGTTTATTCTTGTGGATTGAGCAGTGAGATCGATTTAATTACTCAAAGTGATGCTTATATTTTCATTTTATATTGTTACCAAAGATGTATCTTAAGTGGGAGAATATAGGATTGAGTTTAATTAAGGATGGTACCAGTATTAGTGAAAATACTGACCTTTTTGTGTTTAAGGAGAATTGTTCAATCTGTGCAAATAGATAATACTTGTCTCTTCAAAAACTTTTTTTGGCTGTTTTACTTAGCCTTATGTGGTGAATTCATAGTAAAAACAGGGGGGAGATTTCATGTGCATAAAGGAGCAAGTAATTGAAAGTATCTAGACATGTGTGCTAGCAGTTTCAGCTTGTATTTTACAAAGTCTTTCATGTCAAAGTAATAATAATAAAACATTAAATGCAACAAAATTGATGTTAAACTTCATGGCAGTAATGTTATTTTCACGTGCTTCAGAAAAAGGATGAGATTCTAAATCTGATCTGGAAACTTACAGGATATAACAAAACACTGATGCATGTGGAAGTGAAAAAGGAAGCAGAAGAAGGGGGTAGAGCATAGAGCTGCTAATTTGCATATGAATTGCAAAACTCACAACTCACTACCCTGCGAAATACGTGGTCTGGGAACCTGTTTTAATGTCACATTGATTTGTCCACAGGTGGCTACAGTGTCAATGGAGGATCTGGGGAAAATACTTATGGTCGGAAGTCGTTGGGGCAAGAGCTGAGAGTTAACAATGTGACCAATCCTGATTTTACCAGTGTTCCGCATGGGAATCGTGCTTTAGCCACAAAAGACATGAGGAAATCACAGGGTAAGGGCACCACTGATTCTCAGGAAGAGGGTATATCTTTTGGTAACATTTCTCGTGTTCAGAATGTGAAAAGAAGTTCACTATGGTGGAGCAGTCTGTATGGGTTTTATTTTTTATGGTATATGATTAAATGGTGTTGATGTAGACTTGTTTTGCCTGTTTTGTTATCTTGTTTTACTGTTTCTTGTGCTCAGGCTTCCTCTGTTGGTTTGGCAGATCTGTCAGCTACCTGGCTTAGGCTGTCAGTCTTTCAATTTCTTTTATAAGGCTTTTGAACCCTTACTTAGATTAGCCAGATTTGGCAAAGACATCTCTAAGAAGGAGAACTTGCTTTGGATTTGTTGCAAATTGATGCCTGAGTAAAAAGTTGGTAATGAATGAGCCCTAGTGTGGGAAGAGCAGCAGTGATCGGGAGCAGCTCAGCCATTCCCTGTTCTCCCTGGGCTGCAGGACGAGCAGTGATCGTGTCCTGCCACTTCAGTCACTGTGTGTGTCCTCTTGAGCCTGCCACAACTCGTGCTCCCTCTTCCTCAGCTGAGGAATAGAGGCCAGGGAGGAGCTGGAAGCATCCTAAGAATGTGGGCAAGGTCTTGGGAGATGCAGCAAGAACAAATTTGGAGCGTCAAGAGGGTGCAGGAATGCTGGGCTTGTGTTTTTGAGGAAGGAGGCTTCACTCTTCCCACTGTTTGAGGTTTGAGTCATAGTTTAAAAAAAAAAGGCAAAAAGAAGTTATTCCAGGCATTTTTGAATGAAAATAGAAACTTTATGACTAAGCACTGTCACTTACTGCATCACTTAGTATAAGTAGTAGTTGAGCCACTGGTACACACTGCACACTTTATGCCAGGCACGTTATAAACATGAGGACAGGCTGTTTCTTCTCAAGGCTCAATATTTCAGAGGAGAAAAAAAAATGTTCAATGTGCTTTGCAGATGGAGAACTGAGGTGTAAGTGGTGACATGACTGTTTCAAAAATGTGGTTTTAGGAATAGGTTAAACTCAGACTTTATAATCTCATTTTTATATCTATGCAGAGGAAATAGAAAACTCTTCAAATAAGAAAACTTCCTGGCAGTACTAAATAATAGTTCAGACTGTTCTCTTGAGTACATGAGCATCTCTTTAATCCTTAAAAGGTTAGGATATATAGTTTTGGATAATAGTAGCTGCCTATGACTTGGATATTTTTTCTCCTTGAGATGTCAGATTAAGAGTTTCTCCTTTTAAACTTGGCTGTCTTTGATTATTGTAGATTTCAGGAAACCATTTTGGTTTTTCGTGTCTTCTTTAAAATACAATGGGGTTATGTTGCAACAAGATTTGGGGTTTTAAGTTCTTTGATGTTTTCTTGGTTGTATATTCATTAAACAATTTTAAAAATAGTCTTCTGTGGGTTAGCATGTGGCTGAGACCTGACTGAATTTTCACAAAGTGGATGTCACAGGTATTTGTTAACTTATGCTTTGATTAGCGTAGCTTCAGTCGTGTTCTTGGTTAGTGCTTTTTGGTTCTGTTCTTTTTTCTTAAAGTTGTGATTGTAACTTGGCAATTAGCTGACACTCTTGGGGAGTAATGCCAATGTAGATTAGCTATTAACTGAGTAAAGACAAAGCTGCTTTAGTCACATCAGATGACTGATGTCTAGCAGAGTAGAGCAAAAAGCTGTCTGTAGCTGTCTTGGGTTTTCTCATTAAAGTCATGTTGACTAAGAAAAACCTCGTCATATTCCATGAATCCTCTGATTTGAAACCCCCACCATGAAACATCTAAAGTTAAATTTATTGGAAGAGCTTGTTTCCTTTTTGCAAATGAGGGAAATTAATTTTTTGAATAAATTCATAGGTGATTTGTCCCTAAAGTGGGTAAACTGTGTTGTGACCCTTCTCTGGTGTCCTGTGCTATTGGCCTGGTTTAATGAAGTGCTTTCTTAGGAAGGTGTTCATTCTCCCCTGTTATGATCTGCTGGAGTGAACAGCCATGTTCCTCTTCACACTGGGAGATTTTGTTCCTCAATAAAGCAAGAGCAGATCTGTTTTCCTTTTTCAGGCAGAACCCTGCTACCTATCAGAGAAAATACTGTTTCTTTGTAGTTGCTTGAACTTAAATCTGGTTGGTTCTTTGCTTCAGCAAGTAGCTTATTTTTTCCACAAGGTTTTCTCAAAATATAATTTGTTGAATTTTTTTTATTTATTCAATCAGAAGTCTGAGTTAATCTTACCCCCCACACCATTTTTTTTTTTTAGTTCCATTTATGTAGAAGGGAACTAAGTCCAGGTTTTTGTGTAGAAGTAAGTTCTGCTTAGTTCTGAATGAGTTCAAAACAGGTACTGGGCTGTCCACATGAAGAAATGAAAGATTTCGGTAGCTGAATTAGATTTTACATTTAATTTTTATGAAAGTTTTAAACACTCAGGATTTCTTTTTGCTTTCTCAAATTACTATTATGACTTACTGATTTCACACATACACATATTGGACAATACAGGTGCTGTTGATAAATGCTGTAGGATAAAAGAAGTAATTGCATTTTTCAGAGCGACCGTTGTCTTATTCTGACGAGTCTCGACTGTCAAATCTTCTTCGGAGGATTACTCGGGAAGACGACAGAGACCGAAGACTGGCTACTGTAAAGCAACTGAAAGAATTCATTCAGCAACCAGAAAACAAACTGGTCAGTAATTCTTCCTTTTCCATAGCGTTGGGTAGTTCTTGTTTTATAAAACTGTCTTTTTCAAATCTGAATATTGGCTATGTCTGCGAGGATTATTTTGTATGTGAAGAATTTCATTCCACAAGAAAGTGTATTCCTGGATTGTCTGTCTTGTTTCCATAATTTAGGAAAAGTTTTATTGGGATTTATTGCCTTAAACCAAACTGCTGGATGCCTGAACTGTAGGAATTAACGTGTGGCTTTCTTTGCTCTTAGGAGCAGCCTCTGGATTCCTCAGAAAGGAGGCAGAGGGAAAGGGAAGTAAAGTGGTGTTGTCTTGTTCAAGAACTCTTATTGTAAATTAAAAATGCACAGGTGTTTAGTCTTGTGAACAGCTCATCTTAGAGCTACTCACCTTTCCAACTAAAAATCTCTGTATGTGGATTCCCTTCCATGGGAAGACAGCTAAGTAAATCTTTATTTTCATTACATCTTCAGGATTTTTGATGGTTTGCTGAAGTCTCTAATGTCCTCAAGTATTTTTAAGAATACGGGCATGGGAAGGGAAGTATCCCACTGTGGGTATAAATTATATAATTTAATGTTACGTGTTTTGAAATCAAATATTAGAGAGCATATTGTCTGATACATCTCCCCCACTGTTTTGGAAAGCTTCAGAGTTCTCCAAGTACTGAAAAAGCAGGAAGTGATGGTTTAATATCTTGACACTCATTTCCAAGCAGTTCTCTGATACTTTAGCTGTGGGATCTGTGTCTATCCTTATTTATAAGAAATTGGTTCATTTTCTCATTGTATGTTAATTAACCAGTGATAATTGTGCTCTTTTCCAAAGGACACGAGACTTGACTATGGGGAGAATTCTAGTCTGTGCATCTAGGTGTAAGCAGCCCCTCTGCAAGCCTAGTTAACAATTCAGCTTTCTTCTTGTTACTACAAGGGTTTAGGAAGTAAATGCTTTCCTCAGCTATTCTGTGGTTATTTTTTTAGTTGCTTCCATTATTTTTAAAATTTTAAATTTTATTTTGTAACTTCGTTTTATTTAGATTTATTTGATAGCTCAGAACGTACTAAAACTGTGGTTTTAATGTCTAACTCAGCGATGACAAACTTAGTGGTCAGAATATTAAAAGTCTGTCATCAAGAAACTTTTGATTAAGTTTCTCTGAGCTCACTAATGAGAATAAGATCAGGTGTCAAATGATACCAAGGCCAAAACTTCCTATTGGACAGTGTTGAGCCTAGCGGTAGTTTCTGCAGGTCATGGCACTACTTTGTGTAGTTTAACTGAGTTCTTTACATCTTCAGGGTTGAAACACAAGTTCAAAATAAAGTATTAGAAGCCAGTAGACACTTGTCGTCTAATAGAGTCCTGCTTTAGCTTCTAAATTATGTAGATGCCTCTTCCTTTTTAGCCTCTCTTGCAGGTACCAGATATATATCTTCAAAATGTGCTTATGAGTTCTGAGGGGTCAAGCATATTGTCTCTGTCCCTCCACCTTCAAAAGATGATGTTGTTCAAAACTTATGACAAAAACTGGGCACCCTCTGCTGATAAAGATTAATGTCTTTCTAAAGAAAAGAGAATTTGCCTTTTTATTAACTTGTCAAGAACACTTCCTGTTAATATGTTACAAGTTGTGTGATTTTTCAATCAGATCACTGATGTGGTGGGGGTTTAGTGTACATTAGGAAAACAAGTCTTTCTGGTTATGTTTACTGAGAAGCACTGGTTCATCAATAATGCTTTATTCCCAAAATTGTATTCCATTTCACTGAAATGCAGGGTTGCCTTAGTAGAAACTTTAATACTTTGAATTGTGTTCCATTAAATTTTCCAGTGATACAATTGATTTATTAGTATTAGAAATTTGCTCTTTAATAGATGCTACTCATGAGCTGAGTGTGATTAGTCTTCCATGGTGATGTAATATTATCAGCAAGGACTAAACTTGGAACAGACCTTGATAGCAGGCTGCCAGTATTTTCATGGCTACTGTAAATAAATATCAAATATAACATCTAGGATAATATTGCAGTGTTGTTTAATATAGTTCATGCTCGTCTGCAGTGGCCATGGAAAGCATAATGGCATTTTCTTGGCAAGGAGAACTGGCTGTGTTGTTTTTAATGTGGGTGTAAGCAGGGCCTATTGTGGAGGCAGTATTGGGCAATTATTGTACTTTATTCCTTTTATGTGTCTTATATTACAGGTACTTGTGAAACAACTGGATAATATCCTGACTGCCATTCATGATGTGCTCAATGAAAGGTAAGCTGGAAAAATGCTCTAAAGGGGAAAAATAATGACAGCATTAGGTTTGAAATGGAGAGGGGAAAGGTGGAGAGAAGTTTATTTGCTAGTTTTGCATGTGTGTCCCCAAATTAGGGGGGAGTAAAAACCTTACTCATATCAACAGCACTGTTAGATTGGGCTGTCTAGAGTACACCTCCCTTGCAGAGGATGTGAAGGCACAAGTGTGACTTTGATGCTGCAGGCAGTGTGGAGTTTCTCTGCTGTGTTCAGTCAGCTGGTGGAGCTGTGCACTGCTGTGGTGGTGTAGCTTCCAAAATGAAATAGGTTTTTTTGCAAGCTGACTCATTTACATCCAATGAAGAGTGTATGTAGAGGATGCTGAGGTTTGTGTGGGCTTAGGTCAGTGTCATTTCCCAGAGTCAGCTGCATAGTATTTCTCTTGGATGGTGTGTTACAAGTAGAACAGCATGTTTGTATACTTTTATTCAAGTTGACTTATTCCATAAAAATAATATTTCTTAAAATTTTATTTTAGCTTTACCACTGCTGCCGTTAAGCAGGAGAGAAACAGCTTCATTTCTGTGTATATTTTCTTTTGCTTTAGAAAATTCTTTATTTTGTTCATGCTTCTGTTCTGCTGTCATGACTGGAGATCATTTCAAGTTTCTTTTTTTTTCTTCTCCAAAAATGCAGTAGCAAATTGCTTCAGGAATTGAGACAGGAAGGAGCTTGCTGTCTTGGCCTTCTTTGTGCTTCTCTGAGCTATGAGGCTGAGAAGATCTTTAAATGGATTTTTAGCAAATTCAGTTCATCCACAAAAGATGAAGTTAAACTTCTTTACTTGTGTGCAACCTACAAAGCACTAGAGACTGTAGGAGAAAAGAAAGCATTTTCATCTTTAATGCAGGTAAGACTGCAAGTTAAAACATGATTATTAATGGTTTTCTAAGTGCAATGCTTGAATGAACTTTTTAAACTGGATAAACAGTAAGTAATGTTATATTGACATAAGAAATAAATATTACAATTGGGAGGGAACTTTGGGATTCTTTGATTCTGATTACATTAGAAAAGAATGACAAGTCTGTGTAGGATAATATATACTTTGATGCAACTTTCTAGTATTTGTGGTAGATCCAAGAAGAATCTTGTTGAGACCAAAAAGAGAATTTTAGTAGAATGGTACACAAAATCCAGCCTTTTGATTGTTTTGTGCTTACCTCTTGTTTACAATTTCTGACTGGAATTGTGGATAGATCTGAGAAGGAGTAGGATGTGTGCAGACAAGATCAGGTCCCCTTGTTCAAGTTTTAGGGTTTCTTATTTTGGATGTAGAACAGCTATGGCCAGGTCTGTGCTTCAATTTATTAGTTACAGCAAAAAAGCTTTGGCAGGAGAAACAGAACTTAAAACAACTCACAGTTCTGTGGCTAAAGAACTAAAGAAAAATGTTCCCTGATTCTGTCATATATCAAGCAGATGTCCCCTTGAAGTGATTTTCATGCAGTGTATGTGATGCTTTTTACATTTTGTTCCTGTAGTAGAGTTTTGTTGATTGAATCAAAGTAGTTTGTTGCAATGTGTAATCTGGCTTTTGGAGGAATTGTATCACCCACAGCAATGTGTTCTCTCTCATGTTTTAATTAAGTGAAATGTCTGGTGGCTTTGCTTTACTTTTCAGCTTGTAATGACCAGCCTGCAGTCCATCCTAGAAAATGTTGATACACCAGAGTTGCTGTGCAAGTGTGTCAAGTGCATCCTTTTGGTGTCTAGATGCTACCCACACATTTTCAGCACCAATTTTAGGGTAAGCTTGCTTTGTGCTTTGCATTTTCTTTCTACAACAGAAATGTTGCTACAGCAAATAGTGCAATGACTCTGTTTTCACAATTGCTTTCCAGGACACAGTAGACATACTGGTTGGGTGGCACATAGATCACACTCAGAAACCTTCTTTGACACAACAGGTCTCTGGTAAGTTTGGCCAGAGGAGCTCCTGGAGAGTCTCAGAGCCTGCTCTGGCTTTAGATGTTGGGTGTTACTTACATGAGTTTGGTTCTGTTGGCATAGAATGAAATTGAGTTTCTGGCTGCATAGACTTTGTTCCTAACTTTTTAGTAAATTTGCACTTGCCTTTTTATGCTAGTTCTGGAAAAATGAGATGCTTTATTCAGGGTACATTTGAACACCAATTGCTTTGTACAATTTTATAACCATCTTCAATAAATTGATAGGTCTTAGTATATCCTCTGTGAAGGGATAGATTTTTTCCTAAGTCCTTTTAGAGTATCTTTGTGGTAAAGATACTGTACTGGCATTTAAAAAAGGAGGAAAGTTTTTCCAATAGCTTTATCAGTTTTCTTGGGAGTATTCACAGCAAGCTTATTATGTTTCTTGTGTCATGGTGGTAGATTTTATCCTTGGTGTTTAACTGCTGTGGGCCAGAGCTGAACCTTAAAGTGATTTTTGCAAAAGGATAGAGGAGGGACATACAATTTATATTTATTTTAGAAGCATCTAGTGTTAGTATTTTCATGTGGATAATATCTACTGACCTTATTTCTGCAACTTTTCTCTCAATTTTAATGATTGTATTAATTGGCTTGGTATTTTTTGACAGGATGGCTGCAGAGCTTGGAACCCTTTTGGGTGGCTGATCTAACTTTTTCTACCACACTCTTGGGTCAGTTTTTGGAAGATATGGAAGCTTATGCTGAGGTAAACAAGACACTGTAGTGTATACCAGAGTTAACTGTTACTGCTTTCTTAATAAATCCTCAGCTGTGGTTTTTATGGCTGTATTACTTTTGTAGAAAGTAAAATTACATGGCTTTCCTGGGGAAAAGAGGACCAAATTATGGAGTATACTTTAGTCATGTATAATGATCAACTGCACAAATACTCATGAACCATTTAATTAGTGTCACAACCAGGCCTTTAGGCATTGTTGATTGAGAATTTGTGTTGTAATAAAACTATAAACAATTGACCACACAGGAATGCCTTTATTTTTAAAGAGCTGATGTGAAGACAATTCATGGTCTTTCTTTGGTGTTTTCTTTAATTCTCCAATCTCAAAGTGTTTCAGAACTGGTAACTGTTGGGGGCAGAGAGGAAATCTTAATACTTCAAAAGACTAATGATAAGTCTGTCTTTTTAAAATAAAGCAGCAGATTACATTGTGTAGGAAATAATGCAACAGGAACTGATGGACAACCAGATTATATTCATTTAATGTATTTCATTTTAACTTTTTAACCTTTGCTTAGTTCATAGGGCCTAGAGTTTATCTGATGTTATGTTTAAAGGAGGAGCTTTGGGGTTGGGGGGAGTGCTGTGCTCTGAGGTGTATTTGCTCATGTGGGTACACACTTACAGGCAGATCATGCAGGTCATGTAGGTAAAACTGTACTTGGAGCATAATTTGTTTCACTTAAAGCAGAATGAATACTTTGGTCAGTGCCCTTCTCTGTACATCAGGGCCTTTGCTGGGGCAGCTTCAGGATTCACAGGCCAGAGCAATAAATCACTGCTTATCAAGCTGGCTGCTGCTCTGGTCAATGTGTGTATTCTTAGTCACTGAAGAGTTTTAAGATAACGTGTGCTAACATGGAGGAGGTGCTTCCAGCCAGTGTGTTTATCTCCCAGTGGGGCAGACCAAGGCTACAGCTCTGCTAATGAGATCAGCACTTCTGGGAATGTTCCCAGGCACTGGTGCCAGCTGGCATGGAGTAGTCTGTTAGTGAACTCTTGGTCTCCAGATCAACACAGTCTGCATGTGTGATGGGAATGGCCAGTGAAATATCTCAACTGCAGTTTGGGCATGGGAATTCTTTGGAAGAAAGGTAAAAGTGTGCAGACAGCTGTTGTAACAGTGCAGCAATACAGATGATCATGTTCCAGAGACCAGGAACTTCATCAGCCTCAGGTTTAATTTACACTGTGTAGTCTGAGTACTTTGTTTCAGTGGCTAAACTCATTGCTACTCTGTGATATCTCATTGTCTTTGTGTGCCTATATCCCACCTTTGTACGTGTGTGTAGTGAAGAGATATTGGATAAATACATCTGTTGCTGGATTGTACAGTTTAATGTCTGGAAAAAGCAATGAAGTATTTTCAATCTCACATTTTCCTGCTTTACCCATGTGTAAGTTGATGTGTGTGCCATGTAAACCTTGTGTGCTGCAGGACCTCAGCCACGTGGCTTCTGGGGAGTCGGTAGATGAGGACATTCCTCCTCCCTCGGTGTCACTGCCCAAACTGGCGGCGCTGCTGCGCGTGTTCAGCACTGTGGTGAGGAGCATTGGGGAGCGCTTCAGCCCCATCAGAGGACCACCAATCACAGAAGCTTATGTAACTGATGTAAGACCTCAATTGGCTTTGGTTTTCTTCCTTGGTCACCTGTTTTGTCACCATATAGCAATGCCATTGACTGAGTTTATTTAGGTTTTTTGAATGTTACATAAATGGATATATTCTCAGTTTTGAGTAAATCTGTTTTTTCCAGCAAATGTAGATGGTGATTGTGGCACATGGGAATCGTATCTGCAACTGTTCTAGGCATTTTAACTTCATGTAGCTGAGGTTGTTTGTTATCTTCACAGCCATGTTACTGTTTATGCAGATAACTATGCCACTATAGAAACTTCAGTTTTAGTTAGGAGTTTGATTTTATGAAATGTGATGATTTTTATTCTTGTTGAAATTGTATCTATTAAATCTCATAGCAAAGTTCTCTATGTCTGTAGTACAGGATAGTATAAACTCAAATGTTATATAATATGCTAAATAGCTACTATAGTTCTGTAATGGGTGAGTAGATAAGATAAAAATACCTGCAGTCAGAGTCTTGTGGCTGCTGGATAACCTGGAGCTGGAATTTATGCTCTTGCAGAATTTTTTGGGGCACACAACTTCTTTGGTAAATAAGTGTATGGATTTCCCAGTTGAAGACAGTTATGTAACTTCTGTCTTAATCTGCAGAGGATTTTTTGTGACAAAAGCTCAAGAAATCTTGTCTGTCTTTTGCAAGGGGAGTTCTGTTGATGTTTGTTGGAACTGAACAGAACTGTGAACAATGAACTTAGATTTTGTAAGTCTCTAACTGAATTGGAAACCAGGCAGTTCAAAGGGTTTTTTCTTACATTTCTGAACTGTAATGCCAACATGACATTATTTAGAATAGAACTGACCAAGCTGCAGAGTAGGTGATGGGATGGGATATCAAATGGGTGTGAATACAATTAAATAGTATCTCTTTTTTAATGGAGTTTGTAACTCAGTTGTATTTTTAATTTTGCAGGTTCTGTACAGAGTAATGAGATGTGTGACTGCAGCAAACCAAGTGTTCTTTTCTGAAGCTGTGCTTACAGCTGCCAACGAGTGTGTTGGGGTTTTACTTGGCAGCCTGGATCCCAGTATGACCATCCACTGCGACATGGTCATCACCTATGGATTAGATCAAATGGAAAATTGTCAGACTTGTGGCACTGACTATGTCATTTCGGTCCTGAATCTGTTGACACTGGTTTGTACATGTTTTTATTGCTTTGGGGGACTAGAAAAAAAATTTTGATTAATCTTTTACCTGAAATTTTACTAATTATTAAGTTACTTCTTTTGGTTTTTATTCCCAGATTGTTGAACAAATAAATACAAAACTACCATCATCATTTGTAGAGAAATTATTTATACCAGAGTCTAAACTACTTGTTCTTCGTTATCATAAGGAGAAAGAGGTAAGAATAAGAAACTGGTGCAGGTGTATTGCAACAGACTGCATGCACTTCCTAGAATATATTAAGTTGTAATCTCAGATATGTTTTTTAGTCTAACTGAATATCTTAAACTTCTGAAAAGGCAGATATAGCTACTTCTTGGTTTTAGCATTTAGATTTGATAAGAAATTGTAGGTTGGCCAACATTGCAGGTAGACAAGTCCTTAGTTCGTCTGGCTTTCATACTCAGCGTGTTAGATGGATGATCAAGACAATAATTAGTAGATTATTTAAGAGTTACAGAAAACTGAAGATGGAATGTGCATCAGACTAAGCTATTCACAGATAAAGAGTGATTTAGTGATTTTAAATTCTTTGTTGCTGATTGATATATTTTGATTTATTCTAATCAGTTACTGCTGTAATTATGTTCTCAAGGTTGTTGCAGCAGCCCTTGCTGTATACCAAGCTGTATTGAGCCTGAAGAACATTCCTGTTCTGGAGACTGCTTACAGGTTGATTCTAGGAGAAATGACCTGTGCTTTAAATAGTCTCCTCCATAGTTTACATCTTCCTGAGGCCTGCTCCGAAATCCAGCATGACTCTTTCAAGAAGCTTATATCCAATGTTGATAATGCCAAGTTTGTTGTTATATTTGACCTCAGTGCTCTAAGTACTATTGGAAATGCTAAAAACTCATTAATTGGGGTGAGTAAAAACTCAACACAGTTCATGCAATAAGTGTAAAAAAAAAAAAAAAGTTGATTACTTAAAATTAATGTATTATGCCAGTAGGGCACATATGTATAACTAAATTTATCATATTTGTCTCTGAACTTCCTAAGTTTTAGAAGAACTTCATGTATTAAAACTTAGGGGAAACAGCAAGTGGGTTTTATCTCTAGTTGGTGCATGATGAAAAGCAGTTTCTAGGGAAGAGAAGTCTTATCAGGGTTATTAAGGGTTTAATGCTAAGATCATTGTAGTAATTGCTTTTGAAACTCAAGACTGATAAAAGCAGCTTCAGTCTTTTGGTAGTATATCAGCCATATGAAACATTTTCCAGGTTTTTCCATATAAAGACCTGAACTACTGTAAACAGACTTCTAAAAAATGGAAAAGAAAATAGTTACAGTCAGAAAATAATATAGTTAAATTATTTCCTGTGGGGGAAAAAAGGAAGAGTCATTAATTAATGGTATTAAAATTGCAATTAAAAGTTGATTCTACTTTTTATGTTTCTGTGCTTGTGTTCCAATTGTTTTGTAGATGTGGGCTCTTTCTCCAACTGTGTTTGCACTGCTGAGTAAAAACCTGATGATTGTTCATGGTGACATAGCAGTTCACTTCCCTGCTGTGCAGTATGCAGTGCTCTATACATTGTACTCACACTGCTCCAGGTAAGAGGGGTCATAATTCAGTATTTTAAGAGCTCTAGGATGGACTGATCTGAATAGAATACAATATATAGTTGGAGAGATGTAATTAAATAGGCTGTTACAATGAAACTTTTGCCCAAACTTCCTTAATTAGTGTTTTGCTTTCATTATTTGGAGGGAAACTGTATCTCAGCCAGGAAAGCATATCCTGGCTTAAACTTGGCCTTTTATTCAAAAGCAGATTAGAAATCTTGTGTTTGACTAGAGATAACTAAGGGAGAACTCTACTGAAAGTAAATGAGTAAAGATTATTTACTGTTTTGCTTACTGAGATGTCTAGGAGAGATAATGAGAAGTAAACAGCAGATGTAAATACATTTTAGACCTTATTAATACAAACTGTTTTTAAAGTAAGGGAATATACCAGTTTAGCTGTTACTCTTCACATTCTTAGCTGTGGTGATTTTTCATTAAGCATGGGATACCAGGCACAGTTAGGAACAGGTTACTGGCCTGCATGGACTGATGGCAAGTTGTAGCTTTGTTCTTTTAGGTTAGGGATCAAAATATTTGGATTTTGACATAGTGTGGTTTGTGTGTGTTTGTGATCATGTAACTTCTGTTGCTGATTGTTGATGTTTTCTCTCCTCCTGTAAACTTTAGGTAAGTATCTCTAATCTTGGGGTAGTTTTACAGTTTGTTTTTCCCTGCCTTTTCAGACATGACCATTTCATATCCAGTAGCCTCAGTTCTTCCTCTCCCTCTCTGTTTGATGGAGCAGTTATAAGTACTGTAACTACAGCAACAAAAAAACATTTCTCAATCATACTGAACCTTTTGGGGCTACTGCTTAAGAAGGATAATCTTACTCAAGATACCAGGTAAGGAAAATTTTCTTAGAAATTGGGAGGGGTTTTTTTTGTCCAGTAGAATAATTCAGAAAACAGGGTAATTTGAATTTATAAAACTTGGGGTAGATTTAACCAGTCAAATATTTGGGGTTTTTTAAACATTATTAGTGAAATTGTGGAAAATAGTAGCTGCTTGCTTTCATACATGAAATCCAGAAAAGTTTAAATGATTCTAAGATCTATCCAGTAGAAGCAGAGCTATCAAACTTTACTGAAAGAAAGACTTTGCTCACTTTTGCAATAGTTGCCATCCTGTATTACCAAAATGCTGTGAAAGCTGGGGACATCTTCAAAGTTAGGAAATAACTTGTTTAAAAAGTGTGAGCTGTGGTGTGATACTGATGTGAAGTAGTTTGTGTCAGAAAATACCTTTCTGTAACAGTGTAGAGTGACTAAACTCTTGGTTTTTGAAGGAAACTGCTTACAACATGGGCTTTGGAAGTGGCTCTTCTGATGAAGAAATCAGAAACATACACGCCATTATTTTCTCTCCCATCTTTTCATAAATTTTGCAAAGGACTTTTAGCAAACAGTAAGATATTGCATATTTTTACTTAACTGTCTTTTACATTTCAAAATTAATTACATAAATAGCTATGTCCCACTGGTAGTAGTAACTGTACTTGTTTCATTTACCTTAAGGATGCTTCAAGGTTGTATTGTGCAAGAACTAACACTATTTTTATAATTCTTTTTTCAAAGTGGATCTGTCTTTTATTTAAATGGTTAATTTTTGTAAACTAAATTGCAGTCTTAAGAGATTTGACACATCACTGACAAATTTTCCAGTCACAAATCATTATTTATCAAAAGCACGGGAACAGTCCTGTGATGTATTCAATCCTAGAATCTGTAAATAATACGGGAACAAATACAGAGTAGTGCAGAAGTTACCTAATACCAGCAAGAATAACTTTTTTTTTTTTCTCCTTTCAACTCTTTAATTCAGCACTTCTGGAAGATGTGAACATTTGTCTTCAAGCATGTAGTAGCCTTCATGCCCTGTCTTCCTCCCTTCCAGATGACCTTTTACAGAGGTATTTGCCTAGAGTTCTGTATGTGATTTGAATTTTGCTGATAATGGTGGTGTTAACACTTCTTTCCTTTTTGGTTTTGCAGGTGTGTTGATGTGTGTCGTGTTCAACTGGTCCATAGTGGTGCTCGTGTGAGACAAGCTTTTGGAAAACTTCTGAAGTCAATTCCTTTAGATGTTGTGTTGAGGTGAGTTACTCAGACAACTTCAGTGTAAATAATGGTTTAGTTTCTTCTAAAAACCTTAACCTGAAAAATGGACTGTTATCATACCGTCTAAGTTCAAAATCAAAAAGCATGAGCTTACAGTGGTAGTACTTAAAGGTCTCATCCAGCCCTCTGTGTTTTGCTTTCTCTCCTACACTTTTACAGGTCTAAGTATGTAGTACACCAAGTAATTAATAAATCTGATAAGCTGTGCATCACTCCCTGAAGCAAACAATACCTCTATGGTCCACATTATCCAGAGCTTCAGCAATATTATGTCCTACGATTTGTCTTGAAGACCTGAACTCTGGAAGCACTTGGTGTTAATACCAAAGTGTATAATTAGTTTGTCATTATGTATATATGTAAATATTATATGTGTGTAACTCTTACATAACTTTTTTTGCTTCATTCAAGTACATTGTAGCATGGTTTGTTTTCCCTCTCTTCCTGCAGTAACCGTACCCACACTGAAATACAGGAAATTTCTTTGGCTATAAGAAGTCACATGAGCAAAGCTCCAAGTAACACATTCCACCCCCAGGATTTCTCTGATGTTATTAGTTTTATTTTGTATGGGAACCTCCACCGAACTGGGTAAGAACTCCTTGTAGAACTGAAATCTATGAATGTTGAATTTATAGTAAACAAGTCTAAGTTATATTTCGTTAAAAATTTGTAATTTGCTTTACTTTCAAGGTTGTATGCCTTGCAGTATTTATAAACCTTTTGGCGTAGTTTCCTATATACATTGCTGCTTGGAAATTAATTTTGTGACAGATTTGTTTGTGAGCAGTAGGGAGATGAAGCACAGTATGAACTAGTTAAAGCACTGATGTTTTCTTTCAGGAAGGATAATTGGTTAGAAAGGTTATTCTATAGCTGTCAAAGACTAGATAAGAGGGATCAGCCAACCATCCCTCGGAACCTGCTGAAGACTGATGCTGTGCTGTGGCAATGGGCTGTGTGGGAAGCAGCTCAGTTCACTGTTCTTTCCAAGCTGAGAACTCCTCTGGGGAGAGCCCAAGATACATTTCAAACCATTGAAGGTAAAGTGAAAATACACTTTATTTTAATGAGACTTTTTCGTAAGATTGTGAAGCCAAGGTGTTAATGTCTAAGGGAAGAGGTACAATGGCTGTAATTTTCAGTGCTTATAGATTTTAAAGATGCTGCATAATTGCTGCTAACTCGTAATAGATTTTGAGAGCTAACATTGTTATCCCTTTGCACATTTAAATACAATACCATCTGGTAACTTTTTTCCCCATGTTTTGGTAAAATGTTGTAGGTATTATTAGGAGCCTTGCAGCCCACACGTTAAACCCGGATCAAGATGTCAGCCAGTGGACTACTGCAGACAATGATGAAGGACACAGCAGCAACCAGCTCAGGCTTGTTCTCCTTCTGCAGTATTTGGAGAACTTGGAAAAACTGATGTACAATGCATATGAAGGCTGTGCAAATGCGCTCACCTCTCCACCCAAGGTTTGTCTGGCAGTGCTGATGTTGCTTGGAACAGTCTGTTGAATGAATAGCGTTTCCAGGATTGTTCAGTTCTTAGCCATGGAATTTCAGAAAAACTTCTCAAACAAAGTTTGAGACTCTTAAAAAACTCTGGCTTTGACTTTGGTATATTCCTACAGAACATGTTAAACCAGGCTTTGTTTCTGCTTGCATAGTGGTACAAATCCAGCGAGCCTGTAGTAATTCTGATTTATAGCAGTCATTTATTTGTAGCTTGTCAGCAGTCCTGTTATGAAGTAACAGAGTTATTTAAAGCTTTAATTGCTTTTTGGATAATGTAGTAATTATTTATAAGCAATGTACCTTGTTGTGTAGTTCTTAAGTGCAAAACATTCTTCACTGTTGAAATAAGCTGTTTAATTACCAGACTTTGATGTGACAGTAATACATAATTTATAGTCTGCTCATATTAAGACTTCTGACTTGCCAGTGTGCCTGGCCAGTTGCATGCTGCCTGTGATTTCAGATCATTTACATTAATAAAATTAAAGATTAATTGAAAACCAGAGAAAAGAAACCTTCCTGGTTTTGATATCTATCTTAAGTACTTAATTATTTTGGTTTGTGCAGAACAGTGTTGTGAAACTTCTTTCCTGTCTCTGAAGGTTATCAGGACGTTCTTCTATACCAATCGCCAGACGTGCCAGGATTGGCTGACACGGATTAGACTTTCCATCATGAGGGTTGGATTGCTGGCTGGCCAGCCTGCTGTGACAGTCAGGCATGGCTTTGATTTACTCACAGAAATGAAAACTAATAATAGTATCTCTCAGGTACTGTTTTCATACTCTGTTGACTATTGCAGAAATATTCACCATAGTATTCTAAAATAACTAAGCTAAGGCAATCAGTAGTTAATAAATCAAGTTGTATGTGAAATAATGAGTTATTTAAAGCCACGTTTTTAATTTGTATGTTTTTATTGTGGTTGTGATGTTGTGGATTGGAGGTTAGGATGTTGTAAAGGTACGTGATCCAATACTACATGGGAATGAATGCTGTAGTTAATTCACAGCTTCAATGAAGCAATTTCTAATTTAGTGAAAACCTTGTGAAACTGATGCTGCATTAGTGTGAGGCCATCCCAAGCTTGTGATAGTGTGATCTCTGCTTACCTGTGGGTATGAGAAGTAGGACTGTATCATGGGCATTTCCTTCCTCTAACCAGCAGCTAAGTGCAGGGGTGGGATGAGTGGATAAAGTAGTTAAAGCCTTCTTCAAAAGGTTGAATAGTTTATTCAGTACATGACTTGATTTGCTTAAACGTTTTAGCAAAGGTGGTTTGATAGGTTTACTTTGTGCTCCCATGTGAATTCTCAATGACCACACAGTGATTGCTGACCATTGGATGTTCAGGCTGTGGATTCACAGCACAAACTCTGACCTTGGCTCCCCTGCTTTTCTGAAAGCAGTGCAGTGGATGGATATGAGGAGCACTTGTAGAAGTGTATAATGAAATACCATTTCTGAGTATTTACCACAGGCTCTTGCATGAGATGAGTTTTGTGAAATAATGCTTTTGGTCTGGATTTAGGGAAATGAATTGGAAGTGACAATTATGATGCTGGTAGAAGCATTGTGTGAGCTTCACTGTCCTGAAGCTATTCAGGGTATTGCTGTCTGGTCTTCTGCTGTAGTTGGGAAGAGCCTCTCCTGGATCAATTCTGTAGCTCAGCAAGCAGAAGGGCGGTAAGTTTTCACTAATAATTGGATGCTACAAAGTTGGACATTTTTTACTTCTATGGAAAGTTCTGCTGCTTAGTTTTTAAACTGCAGCACTAGTCAAGGATGCTGATGAATTTCTCTGTCAATTATAGTCAATGAATCTTCTCAGAGATATGTATTTAATCAGTATTCAGCTCTACTCATTCAGATTAAAATTGTGACAGTCAAATATAAAACTCATTTATTTCTTTCTATCTCAACTTGATTTGAAGTTGACATTAAAACTTTCACGGACAGGCTTTTATCAAGTGCTATAACCTGGAAATTCAGCCAGTAAACTTGTGTCCTATCTTAATCTTTGTTCTGCTGAAGGTGAGATGAGCTTTTTGAGTATTGGGGTAAAATAATGCTCAAAATCTTGTCTAGTTACAAAAAACCACCCCAGCCTGGTTCTTTAAGGTGCTGACTGAAACATTGAACTGTTCTAGGTTTGAAAAAGCAACTGCGGAGTACCAGGAGCACCTCTGCTCCATGACTGGAGTGGATTGCTGTATAACAGGCTTTGACAAGACTGTTCTGAAGTTAGCCAATTCAAACAGTGTGAATAATGCCAGCCCAAAGCATTCCTTGAACGGTCAGTGCTTGTTTTCTTCTTAAGAGAAATACAACTGTGTAAATGTGAGTGCGTAAAATGAGAACATTCAGTGGTGTAGTCATGGCCATGTCTGACTCTGAAATCTGAAAACCAGTTTGTCTGCAGTTAAACTGAGCCACTTAATGCCCTTGAAACCAGTGTTATGTGCAGATAAGAGGGTTTGCAGTACTGAGGTCTAGCTGAATGAAACTAAAGGTAGTAAGTAAACTATTTCGTAACTACTAATTTAAATCTAATTTATTTTAGATCATCATAACTTAAACTTTACTGTTTATGACTATTATAAGTGCATTAGTTACTCAGAGGTTTTTAACTACTAAGCCTTGGTTGCAGTATTCGGTTTCATCTTTGAAAATGAGCCTCCTTTGTTCCTAATTTAGTTCTGTTTTCCCATTTTGATGTTCCTTAACAGATAGACACTAAATTTTTTCAAAACCTCCTTTGAAAATGTTCCTTTTTCCCTTAGAAAATGTGTCAGTAAAAAATACTGTAAAAAACTGTGTAACTATTTGATTTTTTTTAAATTAAGAGTTTTTCTTGACAAAAGACAGAAATAATGTCTGAGTTATAATAGAACTGCTGTTTGAAAATATATATGTGTGTGTGTTTTATATAAAATCTTTTCATTTCGCAGGAGAAACTAGAAAAACTGTTCTGACTAAGCCAAGTGACTCTTCACCTGAAGTGATAAACTACCTGGGTAACAAGGCATGTGAATGTTACATTTCCATTGCCGACTGGTCTGCTGTTCAGGAGTGGCAGAACATGGTCCATGAGCTGAAGAAAAGCAATAGTAATACCTCAATCAATCTGAAAGCAGATTTTAACTACATAAAGTAAGGGTATAATTAACTTATTCAACAGTACCTTAGAGTTCACTGTTTTACAGCTGAAATATTAAAGTTTTAATGAATTTTAAAAGTTGGATCTCAGTTTCCAAGTAGAGGCATGCAAAGAAGAAAGGCGTGTTCTTGGGCAGGTGAAAACTTGGCCATGGCATTTACAGATTAGTGAAAAGGTAACATCATTCTAAATGGCTTCTGTAGCTTTCTGGCTGCTGAGGCTCCTTAGTATTCAAGAAAAATAAAAATCTTTCATTAAAAAAAAAAAGCTGAATTTATTCTGCTTTACTCAGCAAAAAAATGAATTATTTTGCACAACTTAAATAAAATGTATTTCAGTGGTTCTTAAAAATATCTTACTTTACTAATTTAATGGAAAAAGTATATGAAAGAAGTGGTCTTAGCTGCTGAATTTCTTAGTTTTGTTTCTTTAAATGAAATTTAGAATTGTAGCTTGTGCATTTATTTCCTGACCTTTGATATTTTTCTGGTTCATAAACAAAATACTTGTGACAGTGAATAGACTTTCAGAGTTTAAGGATAGTTTCTTTTTATTTGACAACTTGATTGCTTTCCATTCCTGCATGATTATGGTAAACATAGTACAATCCTTTTGGCTGAAATTTCTTGTCTTGAAAATAAAAGCACAGAAGGAAGCAGTGGAATAATCTTGCAGGTCTGAACAAGTGACTGCTTCTGTCAGAGAAAGGGGCACTTCCTTTGGTACTAGATCCATTAATTTGGTGCAGAACTAGTGCCTTTTATTGATGCATGTGATAATTGAGATTTTTTTGCTTCGAATTAATCGTAAGTGCTCTGTAGGATTTGGAGTTAGTCTTGAGTCTTTTTGCTGTGTAATATACTTAGCAACTGGAGTAAAATAAGAAATACGAAAATAAAACTGTAAAAATGTTGAATTGCAGGTCTTTGAGCAGCTTTGAGTCTGGACAACTTACTGAATGCACTGAACAACTAGAATTATTACCAGGAGAAAATATCAACCTGCTTGCAGGGGGATCCAAAGAAAAAATAGGTATAAATGCATCAATTAACATTTACTTTAAATGCAAAAGTAAATATTTCTTCATGTGTCAGTCTCTATAAATGACAGACTGAAACTTCTGAATGCAGTTTGCTGTGTTCAGTGGACTGACCATAACCTTTATGAATCAAGCTTCAAAATGATTGCAGTGGTCATCCTAAATGTTGATGCAAATATGTTTTCTGGAGTTAATGTGACTATTCATTAGTAATCTGCGATGAATTTCTGTTATGAATACATGCACATGCAAAATGTATTTTTAAGAGGTTTTTCCCCTAACTTGCTTACTGTCAAAAATGCATTATCAGATGGTGAAACATGATAAAATTTGGCAGTTCTGGTTGGTTTCAATTGTTTAATCTCCATGTAGACATGAAGAAGCTCCTTCCTAATATGCTAAGTCCTGATCCAAGAGAACTTCAAAAAGCAGTTGAAGTACAACTTCTGAGAAGTTCAGTGTGTCTGGCAACAGCTGTAAACCACATAGAACAGGAGCAAAAGTGGCAGTCAATATCTGAGTAAGTTGAAACGTGCTATGAATTCATGTTATACACTATGGAAACCTGTTCTAGTTTGTTAAACATAACTGTGTAAAGCTTCAGCATCCATGGCAGTTCTAGCTGTTGGTGTTATAAGCTTACAGAGGAAAAATAAGATGATGTTTGTTCATATAGTAAAATTGTAAAGTGCTTGAGTTGGTGAAGTACTTCTGTTTGTCAGCTTAATAAATAAAGTATTGTAACATAACTTGTATGATATTGCAACACTGTCTCATCATCCTTGTAAAGATACTGAATTTGTTTTTATTTCAGTAATTTTGATATCACTATTTTCTCTGAAAGTCTAGCTAAGAAAAATGACTGTGCTGATCCTTTAATTTCAGAAATCTTATTAAGTACTTAAAGCAAACATCCCGCATTGCTATTGGGCCTTTGAGGCTTTCCACGCTCACCGTGTCTCAGTCCTTACCAGTGCTGAGCACTCTTCAGTTGTACTGCTCTTCTGCTTTGGAAAGCACTGTGTGCAACAGGCTGACATCAGAGGTAATTCTGGGTGTTTAAAACCTAAATTGGGATCATGTCTTTTGCCAAGTCACGTTGTGGAGTATTGAGTATAAAATGTACATTAATTGTTTTGACTGTTAATCATACTGTAAAAGGACCTAATTTAATTTTCTAATGTGCCTTGACCCAAGTTTCTATAAGTTTACATCCCAACTGGACTTCTCTCTGTAGTTATACCTCTTTCAGTTACACTTTCAGTATTTTTGAAGTGTCATCAATAGTTGCCTTTTAGAGTGGTGGTATTTTTTCTCTGAATACATTGTAACATGCACTAAATGCACTTTCAAAGCAACTTAAAATATTCTAATAAAAAATCACTTTAGCATTTAAGAACTGAATGTTAGACTTCAACCACTATGAATGTTCTAGATGTAATTTCTAATCATTGTTCAGAAGGCGATTCTGCTTGATTTTGAGCAGCTCTTACTGTTGTCCTCTCAAAATCAAGCGTAAAACACATTTCTCTTAAGTAATGATAGTGTGGCTACTAATATAGATGAAAATGTTTGTTTGCTCTAAAAATGAACTTTGGTTTTAATTAATGATAATGTAGTAGAGTTCTCTCTCATGACAACTGTGCAACTTCTGTGCCTCTTTTAGGACTGCCTCATACCTCTCTTCAATGAAGCCTTGAGGTCATGCAAGCAGCACGATGTAAGGCCATGGATGCACGCCCTGAGGTACACAGTGTACCAGAATCAGCTGATGGAAAAGCTCAAAGGTGTGTCAACTCTCATTATGGTGTTTTGAAAAGCAAATGCAGAATTTGAGCTTCAGTTGTCTGCTGAAAGCAGCATCTGGGTCTTTCTATTATTTAGATTTTTAAAAGCCAAGTTTTTTCCTTCAGTTGTCTTGCTTTACTACTCACTTTCTTGATTAGTGCTGTGATGTAGACAGTGTCAAAAAGAAAACAACTCTCTGAAGTATTTAATAGTTGTATACTCATCTCCTAATAACCCATTACTTGCTCATCACTTCATACTTTACCTGCTTTCAGTTTTGAACACTTTAACACTATGAATAATGGGTCTTCACGGTCATGGAAACCATTTAAATGGCAGTATGATAAGAAATAATGGGAGAAAAAGGTTCTGTCAGGGACTAAGTAGGTTTATTGGCTAAGAAGAATGGTTATAGTGGAAAAAATCTCTTGCCCAGCAGATAATCTGTGAATATATTTTTTATTTCAGATGAGGTATCTAAATATTCTAGGCAGAAATAAAGTAATCTATATTTCCAAAGCAATTTTTACTGATGGCAATGTACACAATACGTTGGGCAGAAATTTTGTGTGTCAGGCAGTGGTTTAATAGTTTTGTTTACAATGTCTTGCTTCCATCTTTAGAACCAACAGTCTCAATTAAAAGCCATCTAATGGAACTGGGCTTAACAGCAGCAAAATTTGCACGGAAACGAGGAAACATCGCCCTGGCTACGCGACTGCTCGCCCAGTGCAGCGAGGTTCAGCTGGGGAAAACCACCACTGCACAGGACCTAGTCCAGCACTTTAAAAAATTGTCTGCACCAGGTCAGCTAGATGAGAAATGGGGTCCTGAACTTGATATTGAGAAAACAAAGTTGTTGTACACAGCAGGTGAGTGTTATGCTGTAGTGACTTGAGCTTTTTTTTCCCCTTGTAACCAGGCTAATTCCCCTCACCCTGAAGTTGTCACAACAGGGCAGTATTATTAGGAATTGATTACATCCCATTAGTTGTGGTCTGTCTGAAAGTGTTTTCACAAGTTTCTTTTCATGCTTGCCATTCTTCAGAATAGTTTTCTGTATAAAAATATATTGCTATAGGTTGTATCTGAGTGTGCTGGATTTCAGAATTGTTTTAAATAATAGCAGCATACTGAAGATCTACTTTTCATGATATGCAGGTCAGTCAACACATGCCATGGAAATGCTGAGTTCTTGTGCCATATCTTTCTGCAAATCTGCCAAAGCTGAATATGCAGTTGCTAAATCTATTCTCACTCTGGCTAAATGGATTCAAGCAGAATGGAAAGAGATCTCAGGACAGTTGAAACAAGTATATAGAGCTCGACAGCAGCAGAATCACACTGGCCTGTCTACCTTGTCTAAAAACATATATAACTTGATTGATCTGCCAGCTGTTAATACACTAGAAGATGAATATCCTAGGATTGAAAGTGAATCGACAGGTACGTCTTTTCTCATTGTTCTTTTTTAAAATTACTGATAATTATACTGAGGGATAACACCAGTCACGAGTTCCTTGCCTCAGTTCCACCTCTCTGTGAAAGAGGAAGGAATTGTAGAGTATCACCAGTGGTTGTTGGCAAATGGAAACTAGGCTTTATTTTGAAGCAGTGTCAAAACAGAAAAATAATTGCATTTTTGAAAATTTTACACTGTTGGGTACTAGTTTTACATAAAATATACTGTGTAGCCATTATTTTTTGGTATTTTCTGTGCTAAGGAAGGCAGAAGTAGGTTTTACACAGTAACACATATTCTCTCTATTTCTCCCATCACAGTAAACATTGGAGTTGGAGAACCAGACTTCATCTTGGGCCAGCTGTATCATTTGTCTTCAGTCCAGGCACCTGAAGTAGCCAAGTCTTGGGCAGCCCTGGCCAGCTGGGCTTATAGATGGGGCCGCAAAGTAGTTGATAATGCCAGGTAAATACAGCCTAATGCTTGAAGTTTAACAGCACAGTTAGTTTTCTTAAGATAAACCTTATCTGTGTATTTGTGGTTACTGTTTTATGTGGTCTGAAGTTTCACAAGCAGAGAAATGAATATTTTCTTGGTTACTTGCCCTCTGTAAAACAAAGCTAACTTAATTCTAAGATAAAAAAAAAAGTTTTATATATAGACTTGCAGTAGCTGTACAAATACTCATGTAATGGGGATCAATAATTGATTAAATGTTACAGTCAGGGAGAAGGTGTTCGGCTGCTCCCCCGAGAGAAAGCTGAGGTTCAGAACTTGCTTCCAGACAACATTGCAGAGGAGGATAAAGAGAAAATCTATGGCATTCTGGGGCAGGCAGTGTGTCGGCCAGCTGGGATTCAAGTAAGTGTAGATTTATTTGCTTAAAATGTTCACCTTCAGCATGAACTTTATTTTCTTGTTCGTGTTAACTCTTCTAAGTGTCTTAAAGTTAAAATTCAGACAGTGCAAGAAACCGTCTGTTAGCTAAGTGGTCACACAGCTGTTGGATGAACTGTGGTAATGTGATCAAGTAATGCAGTTGTATGAGTTGCTAGACAAAAACTGACTTAGGAACTAAGATTGATTGTAGAAATTGTTGGAGGACTTAATCAAATCTGCTTTCCCTTTATTTGCATTTAGGATGAAGACATGACTCTACAGATTACTGAAAATGAGGACAATGAAGAGGATGATATGGTGGATGTAATTTGGCGACAGTTATTAACAAGTTGTCCCTGGCTTTCAGATCTTGATGAAAATGCAACAGAAGGATTAATTAAAGTCTGGAGGAAAGTTGTAGACAGAATCTTCAGTCTTTATAAACTGTCCTGCAGTGCATACTTTACTTTTCTCAAACTCAATGCTGGTCAGGTTAGTGTTCATGCTGACATGGAAACCAAGTTACAAACTTTTCTAAACGATGATATGAACTACATGCTTAACTTAGAGGAGTATTTCTTTGTTTCAAGATTCCACTTGATGAAGAAGATCCCAGGCTGCACTTAAGAAACACCTCTGAGCAAAGCACTGATGATGTAATTGTGATGGCAACCCTGAGACTCTTACGGTTGCTTGTGAAACATGCTGGAGAACTTCGACAGTATCTAGAGCATGGGCTAGAAACGACACCTACTGCTCCTTGGAGGGGTGAGTATATGTTATCTGGCTGTTAACATTGATTTTGAGGCATTTTCTTTAAATGCAGAAAGCTGTCCATTGCACTTTGATAAAACTTTTATTTAAGTATGAGGAATAGACGCTGTCTTTTACTAAATGGTGTCATTGAAGATGTTGAAGTCTGCCATACACTGATTGTAAAGCAGATAAGTAGCACAGATTTTGATTCCCTCCTTGCCCCACTTGAAGACACAGGAGAAAGGAGATGTGCTTTGTGAAGTATTGCATCATAGGACCACTAAAAAACAAATGAGGTGGATTTTTTCTAGCTATAGTTGAGAAAGATGTGTGGTGAAAGCCACACATTTCAGAAGCAGTTGTTTGTCACTACACTGTGGGTTCTCTTGTTCAGCTTTCCCTCAGAATTTATGGATTTAGTGTGGGAGGCAAACACCTACTGTAAAATAGCACTTTCTTTTGGACTATTTTGTAAATTAGTGAATTGACACTTCTTTATGTTCTCCCTATGCAAAACAGACGTGCTTTTAAAAATAAAATTCTATCATTCTATCTCATTTAAAGAGGAATGAAGTGAATTCAGCACATTTCCTCTTTCTGCAGGTATTATTCCCCAACTTTTCTCCCGCCTCAATCACCCAGAAGTGTACGTTCGTCAGAGCATTTGCAACTTACTCTGTCGAGTTGCTCAGGATTCTCCTCATCTCATCCTCTATCCTGCAATAGTGGGAACCATTTCACTTAGCAGTGAATCCCAGACTTCAGGTATGGAGAAAAGGGAAAAGTGTTCAAATTAACTTGAGCTACTATATTTTTGTATACTGGGTGGGATGATACTGAAGTGGTTTTTTTTTCTCCGTTTTGATCTTAAGAATATTTTTATTATGGGATCTCACTGATACTCTTAATCTGATTTACCAGAGTTTGCATATCTTTCTTATACTTAATTAGGGACCTGATGCTAAATAAACTGTGGAGTGATCTATCTTACTGTAGCTAATATTTTATCATTTGTTTTTAATTTAGGAAACAAGCTGCCTTCTGCCATCCCCACTTTGCTAGGTAATATTCAGGGAGAAGAACTGTTGGGTGGTGAATGCGATGGAGGGAGCACTCCAGCTTCCCAAGAAAGTAGTAAAGATGATACAAAAGCTGGATTAAATGAAGATCAAGCAATGATGCAAGATTGCTACAGCAAAATCGTGGAGAAACTCTCTGCTGCAAATCCAACAATGGTACTGCAGGTAAATAATTCAAACGTATGTTTCTTGGGTACTTGAACCACAGCTACAATATTTGTATGTCTTGGGTGTTGGCCTACTGAAAATTTGCTGTGTCTGTCTGTTTTCCAACTTGTTCATCTACTGAAGCAAATCTGAGTTTTTAGTTCTTTTAAACAGTGAATCTTGCTTTATCCAGGTTCAGATGCTCGTGGCTGAGCTGCGCAGAGTTACAGTTCTCTGGGATGAACTTTGGCTGGGAGTTCTACTGCAGCAGCACATGTACGTGCTCAGACGGATTCAGCAGCTGGAGGATGAAGTCAAGAGGGTCCAAAACAACAACACTCTACGGAAGTATGTCTGCTTCAGTAATTAACACAAGGGAGAATCATAACTGATGTTAGTTTTTGGGGAAGTATGCAGTCAAATAAACCAGTAGTGCTGTTGTTCCTGAGCTCATACTATCCCAGCTGCTGCTTTGTAAGCCTGGGACCTTATTTCAGGAACATTTTAAGCTACAGCTATGACTCCAGCCAAATGAGAGAAACAGTCTAGCTGTGAATCCATGTTGTGATTTCTTTAGTAATAACATGTTAGAACCCAGTGTAGGTTGTATTGTTGATGGGATCCTATAGTTCTCAATTTCCAAGTTGGATGAAGTGAGTCTAAGCATGTTGAAGGGTGTAATCTGTTTAGAGATCACTCTAAGTGCAGCTATTTGGAGCAAATGGAATGTCTTAATCTAATTTCAGTTTTCAGTGTTGAGCAAATCCTTTTCCCTCACCTGGGTTCTCCTGTGAACAGAGTAGTCGAAGAACAGATCCATCCACTGAGCCCCTGGCTAAACTTAAGAATGCCTCTTGTCAGTCCTGGCTATAGAATACGTGGAATGGAAGAACAGAATGATCTGAATGTCTCTTCTTTGTAGTGTGGTGCATCCTCAACAAGTAGTAGTAAAAAAGTCCTTTATTAAAGGAAATCAGTTGCTTAAAGTGATTTCTGCTCAGAGCTTCTAATCAGGGTTTCTGGTGGTGAGCAATGAATTTCAAATGTTTTTTAAAAAACAGTGTTTCAGGGGAACACTTAATGGGGAATGAAATACTCTTCATTTTAATATGATCACAACTGAATACTTCATTTTAGACAAGTAATAATTTTTGTGAGTTCTTCAGTGTCTCATTGCTTGATTAAAGCTTGTCATTATGAGAACTTGGTTTTGTGGCATTTAAAGGAAATTTTTGTGTTTTTTATAACAGAGAGGAAAAAATAGCAATCATGCGTGAAAAGCACACAGCTCTGATGAAGCCCATTGTGTTTGCTTTGGAACATGTGAGGAGCATCACTGCAGCTCCTGCAGAAACTCCTCATGAGAAGTGGTTTCAGGACAACTATGGAGATGCAATTGAAAATGCACTGGAGAAACTTAAGAATCCTTTGAATCCTGCTAAACCTGGAAGCAGCTGGCTCCCATTTAAAGAGGTATCACATGCAAGAGGAAGGGTACAGTGTAGAGACAATTGCTGCACCATGTGCTTGACCCTCTCCTTCTCTTACTGTTCTCTTACCATATCAGCATTGCAGCCTGAAACTTTGTCTTCCCAGCAGTCAGCACGGGCGAACTGGGCACTAAAGCACCATAATTTTTGCCTCTAGCCAGTCTTATTGATTGTCTCTTATTGTATTTCTACCCATTGAAATGGCATTTTTCAAATCTTGCATCTCCTGCTGTCTGGGATGCTGTCAGCTTTGGTAGCAGAGGGCTTTAGTTCTTCTAAATACTATCATTCTGAAACTCTGGTATTTGAGTTCAGTTGATTTTAAATTTGAACAAGCTAATTCCCTATTTATCTAAGCATAGTCCCTGGGCTGTGCAGCAGCCTTCAAACACTCAAGCCTTCCCAGAGGTCCCTTGTCCATTACATCATCTTCTCTTAGTTTGTGGGTCTGAAGAGAAACAAAATAATCACTTGTCTATCCAGAGCAAGCCTTGCTAGACAGAGCAGAGGTTTTACATGCAAATGCACCTCTTTTCCTTGTGCTACCTCTTCTGCTTTGCAGAACAAACAAGCGTTCAGATACATAAGCAGGAGGTTGCTGAATGCTGCTGCCTTTAACCACAGCTCAGATATTTATAAATACAGGAGCAAACCTCTTGAGGAACATGATTTGTTGTGACTTTGGTTCTTATCACTGCACGGGATGTATTTACTGCATAGAGGCTGCTGTTTTGGTTTTGTGATCTTCATCCTAAACTGTATCTGGATTACCATAGCAAAGAGAGTTTAGGAGAAATCTTTGTTTTCTGGAAGATGACCACCATTAAGTCCAGTTTGATGGTGTTTTTGTTCTTACTGCTGACTGTTAAGGTGAACATTAACCTAAAAGAAAAACATTTCTTTGGAATAGGTAATGCTGAGTTTGCAGCAAAGGGCACAGAAACGAGCCAGTTACCTGTTACGGCTTGAGGAAATCAGTCCTTGGTTGGCTGCCATGATGAACACTGAAATAGCACTCCCTGGAGAGGTGTCCACCAGGGACACAGTCACCATCCACAGTGTGGGCAGCACTATCACCATCCTGCCAACCAAAACCAAACCTAAAAAGCTGCTTTTCCTGGGTTCAGATGGGAAGAACTATCCCTACCTGTTCAAAGGTAAGCAATACAATTTTTCTCATACCAGGTACTGTCTGTTGTTATAAATTGGACTGTATTGAAGTTAGCAAGGTTGTATGGTGCAACTCTGGTTTTATTTGCCTGAATAATACAGAGAAAGAGGAGCTGGAAGCGTTTGCTCTCTACTCTTCCCTACTTCCCACTTTACCGTACATTTTTCAGGGAATTTTGCCTTGTGAAACTTAAGTAAAATCCCTTTTTGACAAGGCTTTCATCAGAAGCAATGCTTTGCTTGCATATTGATAGAATTAGCTGGATGCAATTTTCCAGAAGCTTAACATAGCCCCTAAAAGAGAACTTGAGAGACTTCATGTTTTCCCTGCAAGGGAAAGGCCTATTTGTTGTTTTGTAGCTGTTGTGTGTACTCACACAGCAAGCTGGCATAAATTGTTTAGTAAATGCCATGCAAACACTTTGGTTTAGACCAAACAACTTATCCCTAATCTACATATTATCTTCATAGTTTGAAATGTAGTAGGTTTAAAAAATGCTGTGTTTTGGGCTTTAGGAGAATTTTTTTCACTTAGAAGCTGAATTTTAAACAAATTTATTGCAGGTTTGGAAGACTTGCATCTAGATGAGAGAATCATGCAGTTCTTATCCATTGTGAACACCATGTTTGCCACCATCAACCGGCAAGAGACGCCGCGCTTCCACGCGAGGCACTACTCGGTGACACCCCTGGGGACAAGGTCAGGCCTCATCCAGTGGGTGGATGGAGCCACACCTTTGTTTGGGCTTTACAAGCGCTGGCAGCAGCGGGAAGCTGCTCTGCAGGCACAGAAGGTAACGGCTCTGCTCCGTGCTGAGTAGAACGTGGCAGAAGAAAAATGCTTGTTTTGATTTGCTTTGTAATTCTAAGGCACGTAGTCTTACAGGGATTGTGTTTTGTTCACAACAGTGCAGGAGAGTTCTGGGTATTCATGTGTCTTGGGACTTCATCAGAAGTCAAATTTGTATCTCTGTAATTTATATATAATTACAGCATGTAAAATAAAACTGCTGTTCTGGCGTGGTAATTCAAGAGAACTGTTTTTTACAAATAGAATTAACCTTGGTTGAAATTATTTTAGTTCCATATCTTGTTTACTCATTCTCGTTTCATTCTAAATACAGTTTTGCAGTTGTATGTATGAGATCTACTTTGAGAGTAGAATTAGGCCAAAACAATGTGTTTTCAATTTATTTAGACCTTAACTACTGAATTTTGAAAGCAGTCTCTGAACTAAGTCATGCTCAGTTGAGGCATTGATTTCATATTTCATTCTCACCAAAACTCAATTTGGGATGTGTTTCTGTGCTAATACATCAACTGCATTTTTGTCTTCTAGGCTCAGGACTCTTACCAGACCCCTCAGAACCCTGGAATAGTTCCTAGACCCAGTGAACTTTACTATAGTAAAATTGGACCTGCTTTAAAAGCAGTGGGGCTTAGTCTCGATGTGTCACGTCGTGACTGGCCCTTGAACGTCATGAGGGCTGTTCTGGAAGAATTGATGGAAGCAACTCCCCCAAATCTCCTTGCTAAGGAGCTCTGGTCATCGTGTACCACACCAGATGAGTGGTGGAGAGTTACACAGGTGAGTTATAAGAACTGTTTTACATAGGAGAGGCTGTGGTTTTAATGGGATGAGGGGCAACAAATGCCTGAGGTGTGGTACTTGTGAGTTTGGAGAGCTGCTGTGAGTTTGAAATGTTGGCAATTGTGCATCTGGAATTAAAACATGGGTTTAGACCAGATAAGTCTACATTAATGTATTAGAATTACCAGCCTAAAAATGAAAACACTTGTAAGATACTATCAAACAACAAATAGAAAGCTGCTTGAAATAAGTTGGGCTTGATTTTTTTTACAGTTACACTTAAAATAATGTTTTAAGATGGTAGTCAGTCCAATGTGTTGGCAGAGGATTCCCACAAATAATTTTTTCCTGAAACTCTCTTTTAAGTCGTATGCAAGATCCACTGCAGTTATGTCCATGGTTGGCTACATCATTGGTCTTGGAGACAGACATCTGGATAATGTTCTTATAGATATGACTACAGGAGAAGTTGTCCACATAGATTATAATGTTTGCTTTGAAAAAGGTAATTTAAAAAATGCTCTATGTTATTCAAATAAAAGGTTTTCTTTCTTGTGAATTAAAAGAAACAACTTAATTTTTTATCTTAAAGGGAAGAGCCTTAGGGTCCCAGAGAAGGTTCCGTTCCGAATGACGCACAACATTGAGACTGCCCTGGGAGTGACAGGAGTGGAAGGGGTGTTCAGGCTTTCTTGTGAGCAGGTATGGTAGGAGATTTGAAAACTGAGGGCCATCACTGGCCAAAATGCTATCTTAGAACTTTTCTACGTTCTGCTGCTGCCTTATAGAACCTTCACCTTTCTGCAGTGATTTTAATTGGACTTACTTTAGCTATATCCTATGGTAGGTACTTAAGAAAAATGAAATTGTCTGATAAAAGCACATGCAAGCAGTGGTACAACTAAAATTTAGGGTGAAAGGGGGGCTTTTAGTTATAGATTAAAATGTTATGTTTTTCCTGATTATTTTTTTGAGATGTTTTGCTTGCCTTCTTCCTTTGGGACTCATCCTGTATAAACATGACAGCTAAGTCTTTGAAAAGAAAAATGCTCTGAAGAAGGGAGATTTTTCCTCCTCAAGTGTCTGTGGCTTGTGCATAGAGTTTGTGTGGAAGGCCAGATCTTCCTACAGGCTTAGCTGCATTTGTGCCCAGGTATTCTCCCTGTCTCTGTAGCAGCTAGGGATACATTACAGATTTCTGTACCTACTCAAGTACAGTATTTTGTATCTAAGTTTCCCCTATTCTACAAGGATAACAGAATCAGAATGAGTCTGTTTAAAACACGATGCAGGTCCTTCATATCATGCGGCGTGGGAGAGAGACTCTGCTTACACTGCTGGAAGCTTTTGTTTATGATCCACTGGTGGACTGGACAGCTGGAGGCGAGGCAGGGTTTGCTGGGGCTGTCTATGGTGGTGGTGGCCAGCAGGCTGAAAACAAACAGAGCAAAAGGGAAATGGAAAGGGATATTACACGGAGTCTCTTTTCCTCAAGGGTGGCCGAGATAAAGGTGAGTTTACTACAATAATTTGCTGCTTTTAAACCATAGTACTCTCTGTGCTTTAATTTAATTTATTTGGATTTTGGGAATGGAGGAAGATATGGTCACTTATTAGCAATAGTTCATTAATTTTATTGTGATAAACTGAATTTTTATAGGGTAGTGCATATTGAACTCACAACTATTTAATTTTCAGTTTCTGCGTGCTTAATTTTAAAACATGTTGTAGTGTTTTGCCTGAATCTGGGCTAGGAGAATAAAAATGGAGGTTTAGAGAGCAGTTTTAAGTAAAGAATGTCTGTGTAGATTTGGCAGTTACAGCAGTGGAAGCAGTGCTAGATGAATGGCATTGTTGAAGGGTTAAGTTCTGCCATATCTTACTTTCTCTTGCTGGTTTGATTTCGTTCAGTTCAGTCACATCTGTGTGTCTATTGCAGGTCAACTGGTTTAAGAACAGAGATGAAATGCTTGCTGTGCTGCCAAAACTGGACAGTAGTTTAGAAGAGTACCTGAACCTGCAGGAGCAGTTAACAGATGTAGAAAAGTTGCAAGGAAAACTACTGGAAGAGATAGAATTTCTGGAAGGTGCAGAAGGAGTGGATCATCCCTCTCACACACTTCAGCACAGGTACAGAGGAGCCAGGAATTTCTGTCAGGGGTCTCACAGTTCAATACAGATGGTGTTCTAGCAATGTAATTACCAGTTAAATATTAGATATCTGTGTACGAGTGAACAGCTGTGTAAAAGCTGTTCTTGGAGTAAGCAGGTCACTCCTTGTGCAGAAGAACTACTGAAACCTTTTCCTACTGAATAATTTTATTTATGTCCTGCACCTCATACTCCATCAGTATAACCTGTGCTAGTCCAAGTTCCACACTTGACCCTCAAGGCAGGAGGGGGGAAGGTTCTGAATGTGGTGGTCCCATCATAATAATCCACATAAGGGTGCTATTGATAAAGAGTGCAAACTTCTTCTCTTTAAGTTTCTAATTTATTTTTGAAGGTTTTTTAAAATTATGTCAGAATTACATGAATAGACACAGGCATTAATTATTTTGTAGGAAAACAATTAATTAGGCAACATTGTTAGTTTTATGTAATTGGTGAGAACATGTTCATTTCCTGGTTACCAGTTGTATTTTTCAATGTTGTTCTGTATTCTGTAGTGTTAAGTATTTTCTTTCTTCTTGTTTCTGTGGCTTCAATAATTCAGGTATTCTGAGCACACACAGTTGCAGTCTCAACAAAGAGCTGTCCAGGAAGCCATCCAGGTGAAGCTGAATGAGTTTGAGCAGTGGATAACCCATTACCAAACTGCCTTCAGTAATTTAGAGGCAACGCAACTTGCAAGTCTGCTCCAAGAAATAAGCACACAAATGGACCTAGGTACAAAAGAGTATTTCTGGGGGTGGTTTTAATGGCTTGAAAAAAACTTGAGTTTAATATCAGGAGGCATTATGGGTATCCTTGTACTTTAAGGCAGTGATCTGTATGAAATAAATGAAAAGAAAGGGGCATCTTCAAAGCGTGATTTAGAGCACTTCAAGGTTTCAGTGCCAAGCTGTCTGAAGCAACTTGTCTGTCTTATCCTACCTGGTTGTGAGATTCTCTTACCTTGTGCTCAAAATTCTCAATATGAATTCTCTATGCTTCCTTTATCACAAGTAAAAAAGACAAAAAAAAATTTAAAATGTGTTAATGCTCAGTATTTTTATGGTATAAAATGTGTCTTCAGACATGTCTTTATTTTTAACCTTTTTTCTTAAAAGGTCCTCCAAGTTATGTACCAGCAACAGCATTTCTGCAAAACGCGGGCCAGGCACATCTGATCAGTCAGTGTGAGCAGTTGGAAGGGGAGGTTGGTGCTCTTCTGCAGCAGAGAAGATCCGTGTTACGTGGTTGCCTGGAACAATTGCACAACTATGCAACAGTAGCTCTGCAGTATCCAAAAGCTGTGTTTCAGAAGCACCGAATCGAGCAGTGGAAAACCTGGATGGAAGAACTCATTTGTAACATGACAATAGAACGTTGTCAGGATATCTTTAGGAAGTAAGTTGACAGAATAACAACTTGTTCAAGGAACATAATTTTGAAGCTACTACCCTAATTTTATCATTGAAATAAATACTTTTGCAAGGATCCATCTAATTATAAAGTTAACTAACATTAAGTTGTAATTCTAGAAATTTGGAATAAATATGGAAAACCTGCTTTAGAAATACTGTTCCAGAGTTTAGTCTGTGTACTTCAACAGGAAAATCAAGTATCATTGTCCTATAATGAACAAAGGGAGAATTCGCCTTTGTGACTTCAGTGTAGTGATAATTTGGATTTTAGAAACTTTTAGTATTTAAAAAGCAGCAAGAAAACATTTTTTTTAAATCTAGTCGATTTTCAAGCAGTTTCTAGTTCTTTTTTTCTTCTAAAGACAGACTGTTTCAACATTATTATTATGACTTGTGTTGAAGGTCTAAATGATATCTGAAAACTTTCCTTTTTATCTTCTATTCATTCTTTGCAGCTGTCTTCTGTCTTTGCAAATAGTGTGGAATATGGTGCTTTTTAGGACCTTATAAAAGCATTGTTAGGGTAGTCATCCACCTCTTGTGGCATTTAGAGTTAATGAGGAGTCGGTGCTATGGGAATGGTTCAGACACTGATATTTTTCCTACCTGGAGAGCAGAATGCATTTGTTAGCACGTGAGAAGGGGGTGTTGAGTCGGTGTGCTGGTGCTTTGCAGGTACGAGCTGCAGTACGCTCCGCAGCCCCCGCCCAGCACCTGCCAGTTCATCACGGCCACCGAGATGACGCTGCAGCGCTACGCGGCCGACATCAACAGCCGCCTGATCCGGCAGGTGGAGCGCCTCAAGCAGGAGGCCGTCACCGTGCCCGTGTGCGAGGAGCAGCTCAAGGAGATCGAGCGCTGCATCAAGGTGTTCCTGCACGAGAACGGCGAGGAGGGCTCGCTCAGCCTGGCCAGCGTCATCATCTCGGCTCTGTGCGCCCTGACCAGGTGAGCTCCCTCCTGTGCCTCACTCTGGGACACCACAGGAGATGGAATTCTGTGGAGAGTGCCACAGCAGGAACGTTGTCTGAGTGTCTCCGTTCATCTAGGCGCAACCTGATGATGGAAGGTGCAGCGTCCAGCGCTGGGGAGCAGCTGGTTGATTTGACTTCCAGAGATGGAGCATGGTTCCTGGAGGAGCTTTGCAGCATGAGTGGGAATGTCACGTGCCTTGTGCAGCTGCTGAAGCAGTGTCATCTTGTACCCCAGGACTTAGATATTCCAAACCCCATGGAAGCATCAGAGGCTGTTCACTTAGCCAATGGAGTATATATCTCACTTCAGGTGATTCTTTTATGTTACTTTTCCCTCATCCTTCAAAGCTTCAGCAAAGTCATTTTTACTAAATTCTTCCTTAATAGGTTAAATGTTTGTTTATGATGCTGGTGAGATTTTTTTTATAAGTCTTGCTCCTGATCGGTATATTTGATTGACCTGAATAGATATTTACTTTTGTAATTTACATTTTTGTTTTGATCTGTACATGACAAAGCGTAAAGACTGCTGTCAAGTAAGTAACCATGAGGAAGAGGTTGGTATCAGCTTTATAGACACACCAGCTTCATGTCTTCTTTTCATTTTTCTGTTCTGTTGCTGGTAGTCTAGAACAACTTCCAGACTGTTTAAACTGTGTTCTTTCTGTTTTCTGCTCCTGCTAAACTTTGCTTATTTTTACCTGAACCAAATAGTTTCAAATTAACTCAGAAAACCTGTTGTAGAGGCCCCTGTCTCCAGTATCGGGAAGGAGAAAAATGCATTTATAGTTTTGTGGTTCAGAAATGTTTCCACATTAGTAAAACAAACAAAAAACCCATGAGGGGCAGTCTGAGTGAAGTATCTGCTAAAGGCTGATGTGGTTAAAAACTGTGGCTTGGTTAAATAGGTTTTTCAGGCTTTTGGTTCCATTGTATTTTATTGGAGAAATCTGTTCCTATCAAGCTGCATAAGTGGATTTGGATTTTTATCACTTTTTTTCCTTCTTTGAAGTTGCAGCATTTCAGCACTGTTTCAGAAATGTGCATGGCAGCAGTTTCACTGCATTGCAGTGGGGATCTTTCACCCACACGTCGTTGTCCTCCCTGTGAGCTCAGATAAGATGTGCTCACTGAGCCCACTGGGCAGTCAAGATAACCACTCTTTTTGGTGTGTTTCATCTCCTTTTGGAGAACAGAGCACATTGGTTCTTTCTGTAGCTGTCTTTAGCCTCCTGCTGCATTCTGCTTGGGGGAAATTGCTCTGTGCCATTTAAGGTACTCTTTTTCCTTCCTGCATTGAATTTCTGTGGCAGAATTATCACTATTTGGCAAGTTTTTGCAATTTTTTCTTTGTCTAGTTCAATCAGTTTAGCAAATTGTAAATTCAGTAATTTAATTTGCTCATTTATGGAGTGGAAAAGAAAAGCTGACAGTGAAACCAGTTCACAAATTATGAACTCAGCTGAGAATGGCTGTCAGGTATTGCAGCTGGTGCTGTGGTTGTTGCTACGTTGCTACAGATGTCAAACCTTTGGCTTTGTACAGGGTTTAATGTATTCCTGATTTCTTCAAAGTTAATCAAAGAGTAGACTTTTGGCTGACCACTGTCATGTTATATTTTAGATGTTGTTTGCTGCAGGGTGGTGTAGCACTAAAATGACAAAAGATGTTGCTTGGAGGTGGGATGTCTTGGGAGGGAAAATTTCTTACTTTTTTATACTTCCCAACAGGAATTGAACTCAAACTTCCGACAGATCATTTTCCCTGAAGCGCTTAGGTGTTTAATGAAAGGAGAGTATACTTTAGAAAGTATGCTCCATGAATTGGATAATCTTATAGAGCAAACAACTGATGGAGTGCCTTTGCAAACGCTGGTTGAATCTCTGCAAGCCTACTTACGAAATGCTGCTATGGGTATAGAGGAGGAGACACACACTCATTACATTGATGTTGCAAGGTAAATCACCTTTTTTTTTCAGTTTAGGTGTGAGAGTGTGAAGACTGAAGAACATTAGTTTGTCTAAATTTTTTTTTGTTTGATATACAGGCTTTTCTTGCCTTAAGATTGCCTTAAGCAGGCAGGGTGTAAGGTGTGTGCTCGTTTTCTCTCTGTGTTTGTGTGTTTATTCACATGCATACACAGAGATATGGAGCTGTGACAATTCACATTTATATCTGCTTAAAGCTGTCTTTTGGTAGCTGTGGTTTGATATTTGAAGTTAAAGGATGCTCAGAATAGGAACTGGTTCATTAGTTTGTGGGAGGAACCTGTGAAAGGAGAGCTTGTAACCATGGTACTCCTCATCAGGAGGTTTGATGAGCAGCTTTGTTTAGTGAGTCAGTGACTTGATTAAAAAAGCAAACTGAGACAAAATACTGAACAAACAGACTTGTTCATCCTGTAATGTGGGACAGTACATTCCTGGGTAGGTGCTTGGCACAACAAACCAATTCAAAATCTTCAAGTGGTGTTTCCCTTGAGCCGGTTGTGGTGGCTCAATCAGTGATACAGTGAAGCTGTGGAATCAGTCAATTTAAGAAAATTCTGTTTATTGTGGACTAAACAAAACCATGTAAATTTTCTTTCTTTTTTTCCTTTTTAGAGTACTTCATGCTCAGTATGGTGAACTGATTCAGCCAAGAAATGGTTCAGTTGATGAAACTCCCAAAATGTCAGCTGGTCAGATGCTTTTGGTAGCTTTTGATGGAATGTTTGCTCAAGTGGAAACTGCATTTGGTTTATTGATTGAAAAGGTATGGATTTGTTCTTTTTGGAGTACTGTTTGAGTCAGAATTAGGAAACCTTTAAGCAAACCCAACCAATTGATTTCTTTTTTACATTGCTCAGCTAAACAAGATGGAGATACCTCTTGCTTGGCGTAAGATTGACATAATTAGGGAAGCCCGCAGCACCCAAGTGAACTTCTTTGATGATGACAATAATCGGCAAGTTCTGGAGGAAATTTTCTTTCTGAAGAGACTGCAAACAATTAAAGAATTTTTCAGACTCTGTGGTACCTTTTCTAAGACACTGTCAGGTAAATAAATGTTATCAAATATTCAGTATGCCTTTATCCACTTCTCATCCTGTTCAGAAAAATGTAAAATGGTCACACTTGCTGTGAATTACCCTTGGTATGTGGTAAGGAAGCAGAAACTAAAAATTAATTCCCCTGCTTTTGCTGTGTTTGTAAGTTGGGTATTATTCTTCTGGATGCATCAAATGTTTTGTTCGTGACAAAATACTATTTCTTTCTCTTTAAAAGGAATCAGTTCGCTTGAAGACCAGAATGCAGTAAATGGACCTGTTCAAATTGTCAATGTGAAAGCCCTTTACAGGAACTCTTGCTTTAGTGAAGATCAAATGGCCAAGCCAATAAAGGCTTTTACAGCAGACTTTGTGAGGCAGCTTTTAATTGGCCTTCCCAATCAAGCTTTGGGACTGACCTTGTGCAGTTTCATCAGCGCTCTGGGTGTTGATATCATTGCTCAGGTAGAGGCTAAAGACTTTGGAGCAGAGAGCAAAGTTTCTGTGGATGACCTGTGCAAGAAAGCTGTGGAGCACAACATCCAGATTGGCAAGTTCTCCCAGCTGGTGATGAACAGGGCCACGGTGCTGGCCAGTTCCTACGACACGGCCTGGAAGAAGCACGACCTGGTGCGCCGACTGGAAACCAGCATTTCCTCCTGCAAGACCAGCCTGCAGAGAGTGCAGCTGCACATTGCCATGTTCCAGGTGAGAGCCAGCACAGCCTGGGGATTCCCACACTGGCTCTGGGAAAAATGAGCGTGAGTTAGTGTCTGAGCACGACAAACGTGATATTTTGTTGAATAAGTTCTGAGGTATTTTATTGGACTTTAAGGTAATTTGGTTTTAATTATGTGGTAAATATATAAGGAGCAGTGTTATTGCTAGCTTTTTTTGAAGACTAGCTGCTTTACAAGAAGCAAATTCTGCAAGTTACAGATTTTTTTTTAATCAATATATGTAATTTTTTTCAGTTGCCGTTAAGGTTTTTTTTTTTTTTTAGAAAATGGGTCATTCACTGACTTTGTTACCAGCAATGCTGTCCCATTCTCCCCCTTTTTCTCAAACAGATTATGGCTTTAAGGGAGGAGATGGCTTAGAGCAGAGGATAGGAGTTGCTGAATGTCATTTTGTACCTTTTCTTCAAAGTTTTAATGCACTGCCTCTCCTTGCTCCACTCTTAGCTTCACTAAAAATGCAAATAGCAGCAGTATCAGTCCTGAAAAATGCTCTTCTGAGGCTTTAGATAAATGCTATTTCCATAGCTATCCAGTTGTGTTGTACTATCAGTGATCTTTATTTTATAGTCATTTATAGGTTAAAGGACAAGGCTTTCCCCAGGTCAGTTAATAAACCATTTCATAGACTGGTAATCAAAATTGTCTTGGTTTTAATGTATCACAAGTGAATTGTTTCTGAATATTGGTGGATTTTCCTTTAGATTAAAAAAAAGTGCATGAATCACTTCTAGTCAGTTAGTGGACTGATTAATGGTATAAAAATCCAAACCAGCAAAAAAACCATAATTTACAACTACCTGTATAATTTAACACTTTTGAATGATTTAGAACTTTGAGCTGTTCTGGTACTGTCTGACACACAGCCCTTTAAAGTGCCCTTACTCATAAAGGGTACCAGAGCACTGGAATTGCTGTTTGTGATGCAAAGCATTTTGTGCTGAGCAATATTGATCATCAAATATTGCTGTGACTTTCTTAAAGTGGCAGCATGAAGATCTCCTCATCAGTCGTCCCCAGGCTATTTCTGTCACTCCTCCACCTCGTTCAGCAATTTTAGCCAGCATGAAAAAGAAACTTCACACGCTCAGTCAGATTGAAGCTTCCATTGCGACGGTCCAGGTATGGCTGTTTTGGGGAGGGTTGTTCAGCAATACATGGAAATGTGACTGACACAAGCTGCAAAGTCATCTGCCACCTTCAGGTTGCATTATCTGGTTTGCTATCTCACACAAATGTGGGGGTATTGTCACTGAGCTCCTACAGTCTGTCTGATGGATACTGTTATATTGTTTTATTTTGCCTTTGGAATAGCAGGAAAATAGAAATCTGTGAAACTGCCTTTCTTTCTGAAGGCACTTTTTCCTTATGTTTGTCTGCCTTAGATCGTCCTTACTATCATTTTTTGCTAGCTAAATGTCAGAAGTTCCCTTTGTAGAAATGGGCAAATTAATTCTTCTGTGTTGAGGTTTGTGTGCTGTGGCTTTGCTCAGTATTTTTGATTTCTTTGGTGGCAGTAATATGGAATGTTTAATTGTTTATTAAAAACTGCTTAGCTTCCTGAATTTTAATTTCCTTTTTCAGTTGTGAAGGTACCGTTTATTGTAATTTCTTGAACTATTTGCAAAATAATGGAGGGACTCCTATGATGTTATATAATTCTTAGTCTAGAAATCTGATTACTTTGGGGTTTTTTGGTGAGTTAAAATCTAGACAGGTAGACTTTGTATAACAATCAAATGCAGTTGTGATGTATACTGGAAATAAACTTTCAAACAGCATAAACTAATATTTGTCAATCATGAATGCCACAGTATTTTACATATATGGGCATAAGAAAGTGTCTGTGTGATATATGCATAATTTATTTAAAGTAAGGCTTGGAATGGTGTGTATCAGTAGGAATTATCTCTATGGGCTTTTTTCTTCCCCAATGCAGGAGAAGCTAGCAGCACTTGAAGCAAGTATTGAGCAGCGTTTAAAGTGGGCAGGAGGTGCAAATCCTGCACTGGCCCCAGTCTTGCAAGATTTTGATGCCACTATTGCTGAGAGAAGAAACCTTGTACTGAAAGAAAGTCAAAGAGCAAGTCAGGTACTACAGATAAGTAATACACATGAGTGTGCTCACTCTTCATTTCCTACTCAAGGTTTATGTAGAAGATATTTTTCTGCTCTGCATCTAAAGAGCACACATAGATAACCAAATACTTCTGGGAATCCCACTTGAAAGCAATAGAAATAATCTTTGTGAGAATTGCTGCAGGGTTGGATGACCCTGCTACTGTACCAGAGCAGTATCTGTGTGTTTAAAATCCTCACTTCAAAGCACATGAAAAAAAATGTTATTTGGATAATAGACAGTTGAAGTGGAATAATTTTTCTCACTCTTGCTTTGATTTTCAGGTCACTTTCCTTTGCAGTAATATCATTCATTTTGAAAGTTTACGTACAAGAACAGCAGAAGCCCTGAACCTTGATGCTGCCCTGTTTGAACTGCTCAAACGCTGTCAGCAGATGTGCTCCTTCGCTTCCCAGTTCAACAGCTCCGTGTCTGACCTGGAGCTTCGCCTGCTGCAGAGAGTGGTAAGCACAGGGACAGCAAAACATGAACCATCAGGGAGTTCTCAGTTTTGTCTTCTTTCTCAGTGCTATGTATACCTTCAGATGAAGAGTTTATGCTGTCAGTTAAACACTTGGCAGTGCCATCGACACAGCAAGAGAATTTTATCTCTGGTACAGATAAAGAAATGTTTCTGTTATTTTTATTAGGGCACTGGTCTTGAACATCCTATTGGCAGCTCTGAATGGCTTCACTCAGCTCACAAGCAGTTGACCCAGGAGATATCTACACAGAGAACAGTACAAACAGAAAGAGAACAGCAAATAGAAACAGTTTGTGAAACAATTCAGAATCTGGTGGATAATATTAAAACTGTGCTCACGGGTCATAACAGACAGCTCGGAGATGTCAAACATCTACTGAAAGCTATGGCAAAGGTATACCTCAAACATCCTTCCATTTCTTCCTCAAACCCGTGTCAGTGCAGTTTCAGAAAAGTAACAGTTGCAGCTTTGTGCTTTGTAAAGCCCCTAGAAGCAGTCAAGTGTTTGTGCATACAGAGTTCAAGACAAAGTTCGTGTTTTAGAATTCATAAAACTTTCTGGCATTTCTGGACTTAGCAGGTTTTGGTTGAACTGAACTTTTTCTCTCTTGGCAGTTGAAGCATTGTGTTTATAAATCGTTTTTGTTCTTAATCTTTAAAAGAATTTATAATTTTAAAATTTATTTCTTCATACAAAACTACTGAAAAGTATAGTTATTTGTAATCAAATGACAAACTGAAGGGCTGAAAGGGCTAAGACATGCTTTCCTTTATTCTCTTAGCCAAAATATAGCAGTTGACCTTTTTCACATCTTGGTTACAGGATGAAGAAGCAGCTTTGGCAGATGGTGAAGATGTTCCCTATGAGAACAGTGTTAGGCAGTTCCTGGGTGAATATAAATCGTGGCAAGATAATATTCAGACAGTTCTGTTTACATTAGTTCAGGTTATGGGTCAAGTCCGCAGTCAGGAACATGTTGAAATGCTGCAGGAGATAACTCCCACCTTGAAAGAACTTAAAACACAGAGCCAAAGGTAAGAGAGTTACCTTGTCTCAGGTGAGAAAAGGCATTTTGCATAACCTTTCATGTAGCAGGAGCACATCACGGGGCACATACTTGATGATTTTCTGAAGTCAGCAATTTTCTTGCAAAATTTGAATTAATTTAATGTTTGGGTTTTCAGTAAGTAGTTGCACGAGTATTTATTAAATCCATTATGTTTCCCAGTGTCTACAATAACCTGGTGGGGTTTGCATCACCCTTAGTCACGGATACAGCAAATGAATGCTCCAGCCCAACTTCAGCTGCTACATATCAGCCAACCTTTGCTGCAGGTAATACTTACAAAAGTACAAACATGAAACCACCAGGAACTGGTATTAGAGGGGGGATCATACTCCTACTCAACTTTGAAATGCAGACAATTTGCTTAATAAGAATAAATTCTTAGCAGCAGAATAAAACTTCTTGTTTATGAAGCAAAAGAAATTAGAAAATGGAAAGATTGAAAACTGGTGTAGAATTTAAAATGCAGATTAAAAATGCATTTGTACTGAAAAACTGATAGCTCTATATGATATGCATTTAATTGTTCTTTTTCTTGCCCCTATAGTATGCTATTATTTTGAAGACTTTAAGCACTTTTAAACTTTCTTTACAGCTGTACGTAGCAATACAGGGCAGAAAACTCAGCCAGAGGTGATGTCACAGAATGCAAGAAAGCTAATTCAGAAAAATCTTGCAACATCAGCAGATACTCCTCCAAACACAGTCCCAGGAACTGGCAAAAGTGTTGCTTGTAGTCCCAAAAAGACAGCCAGGGACCCTAAAACAGGAAAAGGTAAATACAAAACTGAAAAAAACCATCAAGCCAACCACTGAAAGCAACAACAAAAAAAAACACTCAGTGGGTTTCTGTGCAGGAATGTCAAATTGCATTAACTTTATTTTGTACCTGTAGCTGTGCAGGAGAGGAATTCCTACGCGGTTAGCGTGTGGAAGCGGGTCAAAGCCAAGTTAGAGGGCCGAGATGTGGATCCCAACAGGAGAATGTCTGTGGCTGAACAGGTGAGTTGAAAATAAAGTTCAGTACTGATCCTTGCTTTAAATACACTCTAATTAGCAGGTATGTGTGCTGAAGTGTGCCTTTAGGGCTGAAATCCTGTGAATGGGGGTTTCCTTTGGGGGTGGGAGCTATTGCAGTGTTGCAGTGCAAACCAAGGTTGCTGCTGCCTTTTTTTTTTTTTTTTTTTTTANTTTTTTTTTTTTTTTTTTTTTTAATGTAAAACCATGAATTAGATAAAACTGCCTTTTGTCTGTCAGTAAGCTAACATTTGTTCCACAGCTGCTGATAGCAAGGCAGAACAGGAGATCTGTACAGCTGCCCAAGGGACAGAACTTGTCTGTGTTCACTAACAAAACCACTCCTGTCTCTGGGCAAGGGAGTCAGGGGACACAGTTGTCCACGTCTGTTTGAGAATACTTTCAAGATAGGGGCTGTGAATGAGAGAAGTGATTTTTTTTTTTTTTTCTGCAGTACAGCTTCCTGTTTCTTATGTGGACTGCACAAAGTTATGTCTACAGTTACTTTAAATTTTTTCAGTGAAATATTTGCAGGTGGCATTCGACAGTAAATTCTAAGATCGCTTGAACACTTTTCAAATTCTAGCTTATTTTTAATTCCTTGTTTGACCTTTTTAATAGGTTGACTTTGTGATTAAGGAAGCAACTAATCTAGATAACTTGGCTCAGCTGTATGAAGGTTGGACTGCCTGGGTATGAGTAGGGAGACAGCAGCTCGGTCTGGTTCAGCGAGGTCAGACATCCACCAGAATCAACTCGGCCTCAGGCATCCGTAGCCGCACCACAGTCGGTGGTGATGCATACTGGGGCTTAATCTGAGGAAACCTAGGAAATCTCGGTGCACTGGGAAGTGAATCCTGCAGGATAGCTGCACTCAGGGATACGCTAAACACAATGGTCTGCAACCCCCACGGTCAAGGGTGAAAGCTCACCGCTTGAGCAACACGGTTTGTCTTTCTGCTACGGAAGAACTGCAAACGTGTCTGGGGGTCAGCTGCAGAAAGAAATCAGGATGCTACAAACGGCAGAGTGATTTGGAACTCAATTCCACCTGACCCTGTGAACAATTCAGGAAACACCGAACCCTGTTCAAAGAAAAAACAGAAAAATGGGGCCATGAAGAAATCACAGCAAGGGCAGATTTGATGCATTCAGATTCTTGTTCCTCTTGTTACGTGGCAGCAGTGCTGGTTGAGTTGACCAGTTAGTACGGGAAAAGGCTACAAAATGTAAACTTCAGACATGGACTGAAAGCAAAGAGCTGTACATCAGATACACGCTGCATTGGAAGAACTTCTGAGATAGAAGAAAAAGCCTTTGTTCTCTTCTCCCTTTCCTCTTTCCTTTCATTCCTCCTTCCCAGCCTCTCCTTTGCATACACCCCTCTTGGCTTATTCTTGTAGGTTAGGCGTACTTCCAATCTGCTTTTTATTTCAATCCTTGTACTTCACAGTTTAGTCAAATTAACAACTTAAATTCTGTTTGGTAAACAATTTTTCCAAAAGGTCTGGAAATATAGAACATCAATGATTACTTATGAGTTGGATGGTCAAATGCAAAATGTAATTTTGGTTATTTTAAAGTCATTTTTGTGATTCTATTATGTACAGTTTCTCAAAATTGTCACTGTGCATTTAAAAGTAATGATTCCTACAGGCATTTGATTTAATGTGCACTTCCCTCTGCTTGCAGTGTACACTTTTTTGTAATTCAAATTGTCCCTCCAATCTCATTCTACTGTGATTGCTGTAGTTTCTTTCGTACTACGTAGCTAATCCAATGTAATCTTTACCTTTTTAAAAACCAGGATAGAGTATCTAGTAGAGTTTTACATTGTTGATGACAGATAAACAATAAAGTGATGTTCTGGTGGAGGTAGAGTGATATGCTTTTTACTTCATTTTCCTAATCCTTTTAGTTCACACTTGTAAATTCTAGTGCTTCACTTCACAGGGGTATTCATATAATCCAAGAAATGAAGGACTCTCAAATTTTTGTTCAACTAGATCTGTAAAGATTTCTGCAAAGTAGTTTTCCTTTGCCATGTTTCTTCTATAGATGGTTGTTCAGTAATGCATCCATAGGGAATCTTCCACCAAGGTTTTTTTTAAAATCAGATCTCAAAGTGTGATTATGGTCAGAAAAGTCTCTCTAAAAATGGCATCATCTTCCTTAGATCAAGGTCCTGCTTGTCTGCTGGTTGTCTGAAAGACTTCTTGTTTCATTTTTTTTTAAGTAGGACACCTTTAGGAAAAGGCAACTTCCTTTTCTTAGAGCAAACTAACCCCACAGAATTCAGCTACAACTGCAGGATTGTAAAGATGCTGATAGCTGAAGCAGAAATGCACTCTGGGGTTCTGAACCCAGAGTTTCTCTTCTGTAACCTTGGTGAATTCATTATGCACAATTGCTGAAAAATGTGGGAAGATGCTTAATGCCATTTTAGTCACTTTTCAGAGTAAAACCACACTTTCAATACAGCATTTTCTTCTGTAAAAATCCAAGTATTACAAGATTTGAGCCAAGCCCACTACTGGCATAAAATTAATTTGATTGAAAGGGTTTGCAACAGTTCATCTGAGTAGGGAGTTTGGCTGGTGATTTTTGGCTAATGCTGGCAAACTTCTGTTCCTTTCAGTATTTGCACTATGCTGACTGCTCTGCCTCCGCAGTAGGTCTTAGAATTCACTTTCTCTCCTCTGTTGCCAATTTTCTGTGGACATGCACTTTGAAGTGTAAGAGTTTTTCAACAGTCATATGGCCTTCCTTGCACTCTGATTGCCTGATTACCTCTAGGGAAGTCACAGGCTTTGCATCTAACAGTACCCGTGCAGACGCGTTCCACTGCCGCGCTTCCTGACCCTCTGCCGCGCGCGCCGCAGGAAAAGCTGGCGGAATGTTGCAGTGAAGAACATTCATATGCAGAACAAGACACTTGACACTTGTTGGTCCTTTTCATTTTTTTTCTCCAGTTAAAAATAACCTTCTGAACAATCTGTTGGAGAAGTGTAGTGACAGGAGTGTGTTGTACCTGCTGTTTTGTTTCTTGGAAGCTGGAGGGAAGGGAGGGGTAATGCACTCACCTGTGGCTCATGTATTATACCTCTGCCATCCAGAAATGAAACACTTGTGTGGAGATGGGTTCTTACTGCGTAATTTAATAAAGTTTTAAAAAATAAAAAAGAGTATGTAGTTTTAATTTTTCTCTGCAACACGTCGTGGTTGTGAAAATGACAGGGAAGAATAAAGTGCCTGATACAAACCAAACCCCAAATTAGAGCAGGATTCTCCAGAGACTTACATTTGCATAACTAATGCAAAAGAGACAGCTCAGATGTGCAGGAGTGAGTGGGACTGTTGACTTGTGTGCTGATGCATTTTTCTTGGAAATGTTGACAGTGTGGGAGGTTGGTACAGTCTTGATGAAACCTAAAATTTGTGTTCTGCTCACACATCCTGCATAGTAAATAAGACTGTGTTGGTTGCATTCTATTAAAAGATGCTCCTTACAAAGATGTAAGGGTACTTCCTTTATTTTCAGGAGAACTGTTTATTTTCTCTGCAGTGAGGCCCACCTAGCATAATGCAAGTCTAGAATCACCTCTCAATACATACAAACCAGCTGAAGCTATAGAAGTCAAGCAGTTCAACTGATGCCAATTTTTTGCCTGCTGCTTACCTGCAGCAGTTGTTAACCAAAGGACCATGCTGTCAAGTAATTTCTCAAAGCCAAATTCCACATCTGTTCAGTTTTGTTACCACCTCACAATTCTATAGGCTTGTGGTTGAAATGCCCTTTGAAAATTGAGTTGCTTTTGCCTCTCTTCCTTCTCCCATTTTGTAAAGCCAAGTTGTGAATGTGGCTCTGCCAAATGGGTTACTGGGATGTTAAACTGGAACCCTTAGTGGTGTCCTAGAATGTTTTGGTAGGATAATGGCACTGTCAAGACAACAAACTGAAAATGCAGCAGATCTAAACAGTTAACAGAAATCGGTTTTGTACTTTTTAGGGACTTCATGCTCTGGTTTTGCTTGGCAATAATTAGATTTGCCCTCAAGGATTATTCTATTTAAATAGTAATGTTTTGGCTAATTTTTCAAATGTCTGTACAAGACTCAAGTTCCCCCAAGCTGAAGTTCTGCTTTTCTAAGTGCTGTAGTCTTTAAATTTAATTTACTTCAATTATTCATCTGTGTGTTTTGTGCCTAGTATATTAGCCATTCTGTTTTAATGCACTTAAGTACTTCAAAGGTTTCTTTGCTCTCATTATTCCTTTCATTTTTTTTTTTTTTTGGTCAAGCTTTTCCTAAAATTAGCAGATACACTTTATGCAATAAAGAATTTGACTAGGAAAAGTTTGAGATGACACCTCTCATCTGTGTGTTTGTTAATGTGGTGCCAAATTATAAAATGCTTTTTTTTTTTTTTTTAGTGGAGAAGTTGTGAGCATGCTTGTTAACATTTTAGCTAAATAATTTCACAGAAATTACAGATATTAGCTACAGCTACTGCTGTGTGCATAAATCATAGCTGATTAGAGAAATTGTCATTCATCAGGCTGATTTTTTATTAATAGCATAATAAATGTGTATTAGGATGCTGAAAGAGGGTGGAGGCTGAACATGTAAACTTTGTTCTAAGTGCACTGAGCAATTGCACTCCCCCTTTTAAAGGTGCTTTGAAGCCAGCTTGGAGCTTTAATTTTCTGTGCATCTGCTAAGAGAGAATCTTGGTGCAGGAAGAATTGATCCCATTGCAGCAGGATCTGTGCCATGCACTGAGGCAAGCTCAGGTGAGGTACAGGAGGTTCTGAGCTACTGCTGATCCTCTGCCTCCTGCACCATGGCTGAGATTTTAACAGTGGAATTTATAAACATGCAGGCACACATTTTTTAGTTTCAGCTGGTGCCTCACCCGTGTTCTGTGCAGTGGCCCCTCTCAGGCATTTCTGGACTTGAGGGGACGCAGCAACACTCATCTGTGCCTCTGAGTGATGGAGCAACACTCACTAGGAGGGGAAGGGATGGAGAAAAGCTGCAAGGGCACCTGGCTGCAAGAGGAGTTGGCATTTGAAAGGCTGGCTGGAAGATGGTGAATGTGACAATGATGGCAATGCCTGCTTTTTTCATTGGTAAGTGCTTGGGGTTTCTGTGCTGGGAATCACATAAATGGGTGAAACCAAGAGCTGGCTGATGGTATCTCATAGCCAGGGCAGCGTTGCTGCAGGGCACTGCAAGTATCTGTAGAAACTGTAATGCATCGTGGAATCACACGGTGGTGAGGGGTTGGAATGGACCTGAAACACCATCTAGCCCCAACTCCCATGGGCTGGGACATCTGCCAGGACTGAATCTCCCTGGGCAATCATGTTCTCACCACCCTCAGTAAAGAATTTCCTCCTAATATCTAACCCAAATTTCCCCTCTTTCAGTTTGTAGCCATCACTGTCACTACAGTTCCTGATGAAGAATCCCGCTCAAGGTTGCCATGAGGTATGGCTGTGTACTCTTTCAAAAGACAAAATTATTCCTTATGAAATCACCTTTTGTGTGAGCTTTGCTGTGCTAAAATCACACATTTTGACAGTGAACTCCACCATTTATAGGTGTAAAATGTTGCACGAAAATAACTGTTTAGCTTTTAGCAGTATGTGAATGAATTTGAAAGTTACTCAGTATAGAATCTGTTCTTTTCGTATGTTCTAGTGTGAGCGAGAAGCACTCTGTGAAAGACCAAAAAATTCAGGATGGACAAATGGATGTTTTTACAGCATCCTCCTTGGTCCTTCTCTTTTTTTGTCTCCATCCAGCTGGTGCCAGAGCAGTTTTGGTGCCTGAGATGTTTTATTTGCTGCGTTGGTAATTACACTCATTAACACACGTGCCTGAAGCATTTCGAAAGCTGAGTCACAACAATATTTATATCCCAGCACCTTTCTCCTGTGTTTATTCGCATGCTGCCACAAATTCTGAAGGAAATCAAACACTTTGCTGGGCTTTGATGTTCCCAGCAGGATTTGGGCCCTCAGCTCAGAAGGGACATCGGGGCTGGAGCACAGGACAAGGGACATAGCCTTAAACTGAGCCTTGGGTTGGATATTAGGAAGAATTTCTTTAGAGTGATTATTTATTGGAACAGGCGGCACAGAGAGGTGGTACAGCCACGGTCTCGGGGTGTTTTAAGAAAAGATTCGATGTGCGTCACTCAAAGCCATGGCGCAGTTGACAATGCTCTCACAGCTCTTTCCCGACGCAGCTCATGCTGTGACATTTTTTTACATTTTTTGACTTTTTTTTTGACATTTTTGTGGGGTTTCCGCCCCTTCCCCGCGCGGCCCCGACGCCGCCTCAGCCGCACTGCGGCGGCGGGGGGGGGGGGGCGCGCGCACGCCCCACGCGCGGTTCGAATCCCAGCAGCCAACCAGCGGCCGGCGTGGCGCCCGGGCTGGCCAATCACAGCGCTCAGGCGGTGCGCGGAGGCTATAAAAGGCGGCGGCGCGGCGGGGAGGGCGTGGCCGGCGCTGTGGGAGCGGCGCAAGATGGCGGAGGGGGACAACAACAGCGTCTACCAGCTGGTGAGGGCGGGTGGCGGAGCGAGGGATGGCGGCCGCTCGGGCCTGCTGGGGGCGGCGGCGGGGCCGGGCCCGCCCTGCCCTGCCCTGCCCTGCCGTGCCCGACCCGCAGCGGTATGGTGCGAGGGCCGCTCGGCCCCGCGCTGTGTGACGCGGTTTGGCGGTGTGGGCTCGGCTCGGGGCCGCGCGTGAGGCGGCTGCTGCGGGCCCGGGGCGCGGGAGCGGCGGCTGCGCCTGGCGTTAGCTGATCAGCGGCGCTTTCCTCGGCTCTGCCTGCCTGTGGCAGTCTGTCAGTGGCCTGGCGTTAGCTGATCTGCGGGGCTTTCCCCGGCTCTGTCTGCCTGTGGCAGTCTGTGGTTCAGTGTTGGATCTGTTTGTGTGCAGCCTCCCGCTGCAGGACCGGACGCCGCAGCGTTGGGTGATCAGCTTAACTAAACGTGCCAGGATAGGCTTGGATAGTTGAATAAGCACAAGGATATATCTGTATAGTTATGTCCGTATTGGTAAGCGGCTGCCGTGGGAAATGGTAAAATCGCTGTAAAAGCCTGTGAAGGGGCAGAGGCTGCGGTGCTGGGCACAGGGAACAGCTCCAAGAGCTCAGGGCTTGGAGGGAGGCTCCGCAGTTTAGAAAGTCCAGGGAGCTGTGTTATCCTTGTTATTCTAGTGGCGTCAGAGTCCTCATTAGAATTAAGTGTAGCACACAGCTGACACTGAAACCTGTTCTGTTAGCTCTGCCCAGCAGACGTGTATGTTTTCATGACTTTCCACCTCTTGCTGCTCGGGCTGCAGCTGTTCTGTTCACGGTTTTATTGCAAACTCTGAGAGGCCATCTCCCACTGAGGGGAGATGTTAAGCTCTGTTAAATGTGGAACACCTCGGGTGAACTGCTTAACAAGCTGCTGGCAGCGCAGGTGGGCCTGGAATCACCTAGGAAGTGGAGTTTAAAAGCTGTTTTGGGCAGCATGTGGGAGAACTTGCTGTCCAAATGTGATCAGTTGGATCCACTTTACTGTGGATTCTGAGTCTTTATCCATCTTCCTTATAATTAACTGGTGTTGGACAGCAGCTAGAGAGCTTCAGTATAGAGTTGTCTTGGAAAATACATTCATTTTTAAACAGTTCTCATGTTACAGTTTTCCAGTCATTGACATTAAAATTTGAGAGGCTTTAGCTAGGCTTTAAAACCTGGCTTTCTGCTAATCTGTGGGGATGGGTTATGGTAACTAGGAGATTAGGGGGAAACACTTTGGCAAAATCTGGGAGGAGGTATTGTTTGGCCTATTGCTACAATGTCATAGTTTAGTAAAAAACTCACTTATTATTACTAATTTAATTACTCAGAAATATTTGTGGCTGGGATCTTTAATTATTGCACTGGGGTGTTTTTTACCTACTTCAGTGCGGGAATTAATTTGATTGTCTGGTTAGTTAAAGGAGTTTTCTTCTTTTTTTATGTAGGCTTCTGAAACTGCAAGCTTGGAAGAGCAGTTGCAAGGATGGGGAGAAGTGATTTTGATGACAGATAAAGTTCTTCGCTGGGAGCGAGCCTGGTTTCCCGTGGCACTGATGAGTGTTGTTTCCTTTTCTTTCCTGTAAGTACCTTCTGGAGGGAGCCTGCAGCATGATTGCATCTTCATGGCTGGTACCCAACCCATTAAAAAATTAGTAGGACATCTGGAGAAACAGAAAGGCTTTAACTGTTTCTTAAAACATGTGAACTTTGTTGGAAATTAAAAACAGAAGTAGTGAATACAGGAAGTAGCACACAGCACATCCTGCTCAGAATGCTTTCTGCAAAAGCTGTTTGCCGGCAGTAGTTGCTGGGGTTTTTACTGTGCTCAGCTGAATGTTCTTCAGTGGTGCATTCATGTTCTGCCCTCATTCTTTGTAGCTTGCTTCTCAGATCTCATGATCTCCTTTGGCTTTCCCCCTACACCAGCAGCAGTATCCTTATGGAAAACTTGTTTCCATAGAGCAAAATATCCTGTTCTGTCTCTTTGCTGTGGTGTTTAGGATAAGTTCAGGGGTTTTTGCACAGCTAGGGTTTTTTTATATTCTCTATCATGTCTTTTGAGAAAGGGAAAAGCGAAGACTGCAGATAACTTGCACTCAGCAGGGTGAGAGGATGTTGCCTGTCTGATTGGAGGTGCTGGGTGTGCCTCTCTATAACATGGTAGTAAAGATGAGCTGACTGCCTTGCACAGACAGCTGTTTGTGCCAGCTGTGCAATTTGCCAGTTCTGTTCCTGCAATAAGGTGAGAAATTACAAAAATAAATGTTGAACCAGATGAGAGAGAGATAACTGTTCTTTTGGCTAATACAAAGTTTTTTGTTTTCAGAGGAGATGTGGAAAATCAAATGAAAACTGAAAAGTAACTTTTAAAAGAAGCAATTTTGTGAAGTTGAGGGTATTCTGTTACAAATTCTGTGATTATAGCAGGAAAGATCTTGTGCTGAATAATATTTAGTGGAAATGCAGAACTACTTCACATTCTTAACTCATCAAAATGACCTTGAACATCCAGCACAGTAGCACTGTGCAGATGTACAGAACAGCCCCACTGTGGACTGGGTCATTTCTTTGCTTTTACTGTTACGGTTTTCAGTTTTTACTGTGAAGTACAGTTGAATAGCAGAAGGCCCAGCAGGGTGATACCAGACATTTAGGAGATCAGCTGGTTCTTATCCATTTGCTCTTCTGCTGTGTTTGAGCAATGGCAGACTGAATATGGAAAATGCAGCACTGCTTGAAGTGGAGATTGATGGCCTCTTGTTCAGAACAGGTTTGGCTGGCTCTCCCAGGAGAGACGGAGCAAATGACAAACCCCTAGTGGATCTGAGTTCTGTGACTTGAGCAACAAAATTAGAGTTTTTACTCTACCTGGTTATTTTATTCGTTCACTCACTCATCCTCATCCCTCAATCAGTGTTAAGTTCACTGTGTGTCAGTTTTGAGAGGATAGTAATGATGAATTTTTACTTCTACTGAATTTGCTTGTAGCATATCCTTACCTGGTATATTAAGAGAAAAAGGCATTTTTTGTATTTTGTTTGAAGTTAGGCAAGAGAGTAGATTACTGTTGGAAGATCTGAGCAGTTTGAGCACTCAGAAATAATTTCTCTTCTTTCTGCAGGATGATCTACTATCTGGACCCCTCGGTTCTCTCAGGCGTCTCCTGCTTCGTTATGTTCCTGTGTTTGGCTGATTACCTGGTTCCTGCTCTTGCTCCTCGAATCTTTGGCTCTAATAAGTGGTGAGGAAAGCTTCAATTGAAGCAGTTTCTCGAGTGTAATTATGATCTTTTATCAGAATGGATATCTGATTTCCTGATATCAAATAGTTACTTTGTAGAGTCATTGTAGTGAGAAATCAGCCATCTGTAATACATGAAGTGAGGACAGTAGCAACATGTTCTTAATTCTTTTTCTGGAAGATGACTACTACAATATAACTTTATTGTTCCTTTTCTTCTGAAAAATCAGGTTTTTTTAAGAAGCAGGCACATTCTTTACTCTCCATTAAGCATGCTAGCTTTTAGTAATTAATAGATAGTAAGAAGTAAAATTGTGTGGAAGAGTACTGAGTGTATTTGGAAAAAGGCAATAGTAAATGTGATGAATAAAGAGTAATTAAGAGAGTATGAATGTGATTGTGATTGAAACACATCTGAAAAAAGACAAAGCTTGTATAAAAGCAGTAACTTGAAGAAGAATCTAATTTGAACAAAATTTTGAGTTAGAGGTGAATTTTAGTGTCTCTGCTTTAGGATGACTAGTGGATAGGTGTTCTTACGTAGATATGCATTAATTGTGTGTATGACACTGGTATCAGATAAAGGTCAGTAGTCTTTGGTTTGAATTTGGTTGCTCTTTGGGAGTCAATTTAACATGAAAATTATGTGAACACTTCCATTGCAGTGCTCAATAAGGTATCAAGCTAAGCACAGCAAATGCCAGGATAAGCACTGGGTACGTTTTTACTGCTGGAAAAATGTCATGGGAGACTTTTTAAATTTTTTAAATAAATTTTGAATTCTTATTTCTGGCTTTTCCTCCCTCCTTCTTTAATAAAAGGACCACAGAACAGCAGCAAAGATTTCATGAGATTTGCAGCAATTTGGTGAAATCTCGTCGCCGGATTGTTGGCTGGTGGAAGCGCCTCTTCACTCTGAAGGAAGAAAAGCCTAAAATGGTATTGAGTTCTAGGAATTAATCTCTGTGTCTTAAGATTTTGTCTGATTTAGCTTTGTCTGAAATATTTTGGCAAGGCATGTGCCATGAACTGGTATTCCAAACCAGCAGCTGGCAGCTCTGGGTGTGACTCGAGACTGGTCACACATTTATTCAGACCTGGAGTGGTAAGATCAAAGACTTAAAAACTTGCAGTTCTGTGTAGTTTAGGAGCATACCCTACTGTTAATAATAAAGAAAGACTGGATTTCTCTGGATAGGTCCATTTTTGGAAACAAGCTGTTTCCAGTGTGCACAAACTGTCCGAAGAACTGGATCTTCAGTGGTGTGTCAGCTGTACATGAGCTACTGAGCCACCCAAAGCAGCTTTGGATGCAGCACTGGGGATGGCTCAGTCTGGCACTAAGGGATAGCTGAACAAAAAATAACTGCTACCCTGTCCAGCTGATGGTCTGAAAATAAGTGAGAACATACAATTAGAGATCCTGTAATCTCAATTTTAACATGCCTGTGCAGAAGTGTCGCTTGTGGAAGAGCCAGAAGGCTTCACACTGAAGGGAAGGGAGAATCCTCAGCAGGTCTGTGCTAACTCTTCTCTTTTCACTTTTAGTACTTCATGACCATGCTTTTCACTCTTGCTGTGGTTGCCTGGATTGGACAGCAAGTTCATAATCTCTTTCTGACTTATCTTATTGGTAAGTGTCACTCAAAGGACTCTTGTTACCTGCCTGAAATGGATTGAGACTGGTTGAAGTAATTTTTGAGTAAGTGTGTGGGGTGTGTTTATTGTAGGGTTATGTTTTACTCTTTCAAGTAATTAATGGGGCTTAAGGGAAGCAAAGAATTGCAGTGACAGAAGCTTGTTAAGAGAGTATTAATTCTTTTTTTTTTCTCTTTCTCTCTAGTAAGCTTCTTGTTACTGTTTCCTGGACTAAACCAACATGGGATCATCACAAAGTACATTGGAATGGCAAAAAGGGAGATCAACAAACTTCTCAAGCACAAGGAAAAGAAAAATGAATGAAGACTTTAACTGCTGTTCATTCTAGTAAAAGGTTTTTTTGGGAACAGTTTTGAGAATTAATGTATAATTAAGACCATAGAAGTTGTATTGCTCACTGACTTTTTTTTTTTAAATTGGCTCCCTGATGAAGTGAAAAAGTCACTCCAGCAGCTGCTGTGGGTTTGTGTCTTGCTGTGCTGGGTAGGGTTTGCAGCCTGGAGCTGATCCTGTGTGAGACATCCTCTGCTTTGATGAATGGAGCTTGTTAAGTGTCTTCATCGAACTAAGAGACCCTGTGCATAACCACCCCAACAGCAGAGCTGTAATGCCTGATAGTATTTCTGTAACTCTGTTAGTTTTGCTGATCATTAATTGTGGCTGCAGCAAGTGTGAGAGGCAGTTCTGAAGGCAGCTGCTGCTTGGAGACTTGTTACTACTGATCCTTGTGGCAGGAGCACAATTAGCTGAGTGAGAATGTGGCTGAGGGTGCACATCCAAAATGGGGGCACGAGCTGGTTCCACTTCCTCACTGAATCTGTTTGCTTCTTTTGGCTGCGTGTACCTCAGAATGTGTTGAGTAGGGGTCTGGAATATATAAATTTGTAGCTCAGTTATTTAGCTGTAGTGTAAACTCGTTGCACTGAGACTGTAGAAAATGAGTGAAGGTGTGTGTAACCTGAACAGCTGATTGTTCTAGAAACTGCTGTTGTCATGGAGCCTTGTAGCACGTTTGGTTTTATGAATGTTTGTCTGTATACAAAATCACTCTGAATATGCTGAGTTTGACTCTGTAAATAAGCCTGAATTGTCTGTGCTTTTCTATGATCTCTCCCTCCTTTTTTAAAACTGAACTTTTTTTTCTTTAAAAAGCTAAAACCTGTGTTAATGTTTTAAAAGTTTACTGTTTTAAAATGAATTCTCTTCCGTGTCTGTTGTAACTGTTGAATAGGTAAATACAGACTAAAGATAAACTACTTGAAGACTTGCTCCTTGTCAATGTGCAGAAAAGGGTGTCAGTGCATTTTTTAGTTAAGCAGGAGATCTGGATAGGGTTGAGGTGGGAGAGATCCTGGATGCGTGAAGCCAAGCGGTGACACGGCTCAGTGTTCCAGAGCTGGCGTCCCGCCAGTTGGAGAATTCACTGCACCGGATTAGGTGCTGCACGTCTGCTGTCACAGCCCCGAGTGCCGTGCGCCCCTCTGGAGCTCGAACTCGGTACAGACGCAGCGCGTCCGTCAGCCGGGGCTTTGCTCACCCCAGCCCCGTGTCGCAATGTCCCCGTGTCCTCGTGTCCCCCTGTCCCCGGCTCAGCTGCCTGGCCGCGCGCTCTGCCCGGCGGAGCGCAGCTTTTTGTCCCTCGCGCGCCGCCATACGCGCGCCAAGCGTTCCCGTTGCCATGGAAGCCGGGCGACGGCGTCGCTCCGGAAGTACGGCGCGTGGCTTCAGCCAATGGCGAGGCCCAGGCTTGGTGCGCGAAATCTCGCGATATCTTCGCCCGCCGATGGCCCTCCCATCACCCCGCGCGGCCCGGGTTCTTCCTTTTCCGCCATCACGCTCGCGGTGAGTGGGGCCGGAGCCGCGGTCGCGCCGCATCCGCCCCGTCCCGGCACCATCCGTGCTCCGCGCCCGCCCCGCCCGCGGCACCGGGAGCAGCGGGCACCGCCCCACCCGCCTGGCTCGGTTTGAGCCGCGGCTACCGGCCGTGGCGCCGTCCGGAGCCCCCGGAATGCGGGGTGGGGGCGGCACCTCCCGCCTGTGGCCCCGCGCTCCGCAGCCATGCGCGGCGGGAAACTGGGGCGGCGGCCGGAGCTGGTGCACTGTAGGGCGTGCGGATCGTGCGGCCAGGCCGGGGAGGAGGTAGCGGAGCGCGGGGAGCGGGCGCGGTCGGGGCCCGGAGGGGAGGCGGCCCCGGCGCGGGGGGCTGGCGGCTCTCGCCGGGGGCGGGAGTTGGCTCGCGCGGTGTTGGTGTCTCGGTGTGAAAGTCCTGGTGTGCCACAGGATCTGCCCCAGTGCCCGGGCAGCGACACCTCTGGGGACGCTGCTGGCTCTGTCAGAGAGGGGTGGCAGTGCCAAGTCATCGCTGCCGTGCTGGGGCTGCTCCGAGGCTCCTTCTCGCCAGCATCTTTCTTTTCCGAAGTGTCGTGTTTGTGCATCTTGCAGGTTTTTGCTGATCAGTGAGCCGAGCAGCATCTGTTGATTTAATAGCACGTTGGATTTAGTTATTGCACAGGGTTGGTACTGTGCAGTTGGGTTTTAATCGCGTTTTAAGGCCAAGCTGATGTACCTGGGGAGATGTCACACTGCTGGCATGGTGTCTGGATGGTGGTTTTGAAATCGTGTGTGCTTTGATAAAGCCAAGTGTCACATTCCCGACGTGTTATGGCTGTGGTGACTCCTCGATCACAGCTGAGCGTGTGCCTCGCTTTGCTTATTTACCTTGAGAGCGCTTTTCAGCCTTTAATTCACCGTTCTGTCAGTGTCGGATCTTTCAGAACCGAAGCTGGCCTTGCCAGAAGCGCGGTCAGTGTTTGTGTGTGCTGAAGCGCGGTGCAATAACTGCTGCCCTCCCCATGCAGGCACCATGGTGCGGATGAACGTTCTGGCCGATGCTCTCAAAAGCATCAACAATGCCGAGAAGCGTGGCAAGCGCCAGGTGCTCATCCGGCCGTGCTCCAAGGTGATCGTCCGCTTCCTGACCGTGATGATGAAGCACGGTGAGTCCCAACCCTGCTCCCCCGGCATGTCTGGGGGTGCTGCTGTGGGAAAAGAAGGATATCGAGGTGCTTGAAGTAATTCGAGTTATCACAGCTAAGCGTTATCTGTGTCTCTGCTGGTCCTCCTGCAGGTTACATTGGTGAATTCGAGATAATTGATGATCACAGAGCTGGGAAGATTGTTGTCAACCTCACAGGCAGACTCAACAAGGTAGGATTTGTGTTCTGAATTCAGTTCTCTAAAGAGGTGTTTAAATGAGACTTTTTTCTTTTTAAATTTTATGTTTGTCTGCTCCGTTTCTAAAAGAATTGCTTGTAAAGAAGGTGGTGTTTGTTGAATCTGTGTAAATCAGAGGAGCATGGATGTTACCAGTTAAGAGGGTGGATTCAAAGTGATACGGGTCACTAATTACATTTCTTTTAAACTCTGAATATGTAAGATGCTTTCAGGGAAGTCTGCTTGCAAGTGCTGTGTATTTCTCTCTCTTCAAAGGCTTTCTGGCTACCTAGTGCTTTCTCAGTTTCTTTGATATTTAAACTATCTGGAAGACTTGTCTTAAGAGATAGGAGCTGAGTTGGTTTCCAGTTGATGTTTGATACCTGCAGAGGTGGAGAGGACAAAGCTTTCTCCTGCTGCCAGGTGGGCTTTGCTTGCAGTGAGGGAAGGTTGAATGTTACGTTAATTGGTGCTTGTGAAGTTCCTGGGGCATATGAGGCATTCGTGTGTGTTTTGGAAATTTTAAAATGCTTGTGTCTCAAACTCCTGAGCTGTGTGGCTCTGTGGTGACTTGCTGTGCATCACTGTTGACAGTGAAGCTCAAGTGAGAGTTGGCTCTTGAGTAAAGAAATAAAAAACTTGGTCAGAATATGTTGGGAGCTGTTCTCATGATGAAAAAATATGCCAGCTGAAAATTACATGAGTGTGTAAGTCAGATAATACTGACACCCCCAAATGACTGTAGTAATTACAGCATTATGTGTCTAATGAGTGATGCAGGTCAGATTTGAATGTAGTGTTCCTTGAACTCTTCCAGGATGATTTTGTCATGAATCTTGCTGGTTAATGGATATAATATTTCAGTCATTGCAATGAGGGAACAGTTGTTTAGTTCAGAAAAACGTGCACAGTGCAGGAAGGTGTGCCTCTGGTTTGGTGTTGGATAGTTGTTAAGATAATTGGAGCCAGTGAGGGAACTGGTGGTGCTGCTGATGGTCTAGGTCAGTAATACGATTACCTTGAAAATTCCAGTAACTTCTCTGCATGTTAATTTCTTCTTGGTTAAAATCTACTTTTTTTTTTTTTTTTTTTTGCTAACTGTGTATGATGGTTGGAGGTAAAACACCCCTGATCAAATCCAGCAATTTTGCTGATGTTCCAGCATGCTTTTGTGGTTCCCCAGGTGCGGATGGTGTAGCTTCAGCAGCAGTTTGAGGCTGTTGAGCTGTGCAGGAGGGAGTGAGGCTGAGGAAGGCAGGGGTGTGCAGCGCTGGGTGTGAGGGTCCCAGCTGGGAGCAGAATGTGTGTGACAGCACTTGGTAAAGTCCTTCAGGCAGGGAGCTGGGATCACAGATGTGCAAATCAATAAAGTTCTTGTTTGTAATGCAATCCTCTTTTGCAGTGTGGTGTAATCAGTCCCAGATTTGATGTGCAGCTGAAGGATTTGGAAAAGTGGCAGAACAACCTGCTGCCTTCCCGTCAGTTTGGGTGAGTATCAGGAGGGGTCAGATGTGTGTTGTGTGTACAAATGTTACTCACAAACTGCCTGAGTGAGACTCGCCTGGCACCTTTTCTCTGATCAGCCTGGAGTTAAATTCCAATCTTAAAATCCATCCTCCATATAAATGCCCTTTTAAATCAGTTTTAAAGGGGCACTGCTAAGCAAGGACTTGTTTGGTAAAATCCTTGTTTCGCCATTTATAGTTTAAAGAAAAAATAAGACTTTTCTGATACTTGTTTTGGTTTTATGAATGGCCTTTTTTAAATGGGAAAGGAGTTGTGTAAGTTACCAGGTCAGTGGAAGTAGATTGTACTACCTGAATTCATGTGTCCTGGTTGTGTGCAAATTATTTAGATATGAAGTGATGAGGGACTTGGAGCCTCTGTTCAATGAGCCTCCACAGCACAGGCAATCTTACTATTCTGCAGTGCATCTTTTCTATACAAAGTGTGTGGAATTGAGAGCTGTAACTCTCAGTGCACCAGGGTGGCAGAGCTGTCCTCTCAAAGGAAGGATGAACAGTTCTGTGCTGTTTCTGTTAGCAAA
>PYHW01009720.1:1740349-1753854 GCA_013186435.1 Turdus rufiventris | reverse complement strand
TGCCTTCTTGTATGCCAATAGAAAATCAGCTGCTGAGTTTAGAAAGAGTATGATTTTTCTTACAGCAAAATCAAAGAAAGAATTTGCACTGATTTCTGAAGACAAGTATCAGACCTGATTGGTCAGACTGCACAGCAGTGTTTGGATACATAAAGATATGGTTTGGAATTTATTCATGTACATGAGTGAATTAGGAATGTGTGCACAGTTTTTTGCAGTTCAGGGCTACAGTGCAGAGCACAGTTCAGGGGTCTGAGTCAAACAGAGAGGGGCTCAGAGGCTGAGCAAATCCTCTGCAGCCAGGTCTGGCACCACAAAGCCACTGTTGCACAGATCTTCCAGACCTGACACTGCGCAGGTTCCAACATTGGCAAAGCATGAGCATCACAGCGAGTCTTACTGAACTTAATGGCACAGTAAATTTAGTTAATAAATAAATAACCTACAGCAGAGATGATGGGAACCATGTCTGAGCTTTGTGTCTCACCCAGAATTGGCATGGTGACTTGGCAGGGTCTTTGAAAGGTTTTCAGTAACCTTGATGAATAGCTATTTTTAAAATTTTCTGTCTTTGTATATTATAAACGGACTTGTAAAAGAGGGGCTGCCAGTTACAGTCTGTGTGTCCACATGAGTCTGGAGATGTTAATGGGATGAAGAGTGCAGCTGTGGGACCCCCCAGAAAATGAAGATCATTAGGATCTATTTGGAGAGGGGCACAACTGAATCCAGGTATGAGAGAGAAATAGGTCACAGGTACCAAATGACAGGTGCAGCAGTGTCAACTTCTGCTAATGCGAAAAAAAACAAAACCAAAAAACCCACAAAAAACACCTAAACCCCAGAGATTGGGATCTACAGTGACAATTCCTTACTTCAGGAAATGAAGCTTTTCTGAACAATACCATCTTCTGTCATGCCTAATCAAACTAATTAAAGAACACTACCACACTTTATTAATGTAATTTATCTCTTGCCTGAGGTGAATTATATTTATGCTCCAGTTACTCAAACATCACTGTTCTATGTTTGAAGGAATGATGTTATTCAGTGATGTTTGTGTTCCACAATATCAGGCAGTAATTGAACAAGTGCCTGGGAAATTGGGTATTTCCTTCTTCAGAAAAGCTTCTTTGGAGAATGTTGCTGCACAGGTATATTGGTGAGCAGGCTGGACTTGGGCCTGTCCTTCTTTGAATGGCACTGGAGACCTACACAAGCCAAACAAGCCAAAATTCATCTGTAAGCATTAAGCATGTGAATGGCCTGTTTAACTGAATGCACACGTTCACATCATTTAATGAATTGGGGTTGGGAGGCCAAATTTATTCCAGCTGAAGATCTGGCAGGGAAAGGCTAATATGTGCTGAAGGAGGAAGGAAGTTAGTTCTAGAGATTAAAACATAAAAGAAAATATCAGTAGTAAAAAAGTATTTATTTTAAAAGATATTAATGGCTTCCACAGATATGCCTCTGATGTATCCACAGTTGCAGGGCTCGTAGGCACGGTGTCCACCCGCTTTTGTACCAGCTGGAAGAAGCAGTTTAACATAATTTATGGGGTAGGACAGCGTGAGACAATGGAAAGCATTGCCCAAAACTGACTGAGGGGTTTTCCTGGTGATTGCCTGCAATTTATTGCTGTCTGCTTGATTGAAGCAGAGATGGAGAGCCAGGGGAGCAGCAGAGCTGTCCTGGGGCTGGCCTGGCCGGAGGGTCAGACAGCTCTGGGGACAGGGCTAGGGCACAGGAGCTGCCAAGGGAGCTGCAGCCTCCTGCCTCCCCTCAGACCTGGCTTTGTCAGCTGAGCTGGGCTTAGCTGGGCTGGCCCAAGGCCGTTTTGGCCACCTGGCTGTGCTGCTTGCCCTCATTTGAGGCCAACTCTGCTGGCTGAGACAGCCCCTCTGAGGCTTGGGCTTCAAAGTACAGTAATTTCACAACTACAAGGCGCACTCTTTTGACTAAAATTTTCCCCCTGAACCCAGAAGTGCGCCTTGTAGTCTGGTGTGCCTTCTATGATGTACAAAACTGCGACATTTGCCACCCTAGAAGTGTGAGCTGTGGGGGGATCCGGAAGTGCCGCGGCTGCTGGGTTGAGGCAGGGCCTCGGCCAGCAACCGCGTGGGGGGAACTGGGGGCGGATCCTTGCTGCAAAAAAAAAAAAGAGTGCGCCTTACAGTTCGGTGCACCTTGTATGATCTACAAAGTTGCAAAATGTGCCGGCTCCCGGGGGTGCGCCTTATAGTCCGGTGCGCCTTATGGTTGTGAAATTACTGTGCACTTGGAAAGGCGATTGCAGACGGTCCTTGTGCACCCTGCCTCCCCCAGGCTGGAGTTATAAATGATAAGGTGAGCCCTTCCCTACCAGGGAATGGCTGTGCCTGCTGTGAGGGCACCTGAGGTTTGCAGACATCTGAGCCCAGAGCTGGTCCAGGCTCAGGTGTGGCATGTGCAGAGTCATGGCAGAAACGGGCACAGGCACAAACAGTGGGGACAAAACCTGCTCAGGGCACAGAACAGCAGAGATCTCTCCTGAGCTGCAGGAATTATTGTTGCCAAGACTTTTTTTCAGTGGCGCTCTGCTGGCTCTCTCCCAGCCCCTGCACTGGGCATTAATGCAGTGACTGCAGCTTACCTCAGGCTGATTTAGAGAATTTCACAACTAAATTTAAAGCACTGTTAGGTAGGATGGCATGTGGGGAACAGCACCATGCAATTTTATTTTTTTAAAACTTGGGTTATGTATTTACTGCTTTCCTAAGTGGATTCTTAAAAAGTATCTGACAACAAGATTCTGTCTTGTAAAAAAGTCCAAATTAATTTTATTGAGATTTTTGTGTTAGTCTTCTCTATCTGCTCCCAAGTAGATTTTGGCAGTTTAAAAAACCTAAGAACAAAAAAAGCCTTTTTCTAAGAACAAGGAAAAAGGAGCTTTTACTCTTTGTGAGTAAATGAACTGCGAGTTTCCTTGGGTAGTGGTTAGAACAGTTTTGGATTTTCCTAAAGAGAACAATGACTCACATCCATTGATAAAGTGCACCTCAGCTGTGTATTAATAACAAGGGCAGTGGGCTGGATCAGATTGCATCTGCCATGGAGAACACAGGGGCCTGTTTGGAGGACAGGGCAGGACTGAGCTCCCAGCATGTCGTGTTTATGGCTCCAAAACCAAAGTACAGATCGGAGATTTGTCCCAGGTCAGAGTCTCCTTGGCAGCCTGTGCACTGTTGCATATCAAGTGTTTCTGCATAAAAAAGCTGGATGGCAAAAAAAAAAAAAAAAATCCTAGTGCTTTAAAGGCAGTCCTGATGTCTCGCGCATTCTAGGAACATGATCCCCAGAGTGACAGCTCAAAATTTAGGGTGAAAACAAAAAAATCCCCAAAGCCATTATAAAGATGACAGGATGATGTCTAAGGTGTAAACTGGGAGAACCTGTGGTAAAAGAATAGAAATTATTTTGAAATAGAAAAACATGACTGGAAAGGTAACTGAATAGCATGTTGGACATGCTGATTTTTCTTCCTGATGACTAAAACAAGAAAAATCACACTACAGAGCTGATCGTTAGTGTAACTGTGATTTTACTGCTATGTAGGATAATTCCTTTCAGCAGTGGATAAATGGAAAAAAATATGCCAAAGATAGAGGCTCTATTAACAAGTAAGTCAGCTGGGGCAAGCAGAAATTCATGTAATATGCCACGAGCATCATGAGATCCAGAAATGCATTAAGACTGTAGAAAATGGTAAAATGCGTGGCATGGAAAGCATGGAAAGAAGTGGTTCCCACTGAACAAACAATGGCAAGTGACTTCTGGTGGCATCGCCTCGGACAAAAAATTGGCAATGTAGGTTTTTGTTAGAAGGAAAACTTGAGCATCTAATATTTCTGTCTTGAAATCAGTGACCTGTGCCTCCAGAGGGCAAGATACTGTAGTTCAAAAGAGTCTTAGTCTTGCTCCCTGTCTCAAGAAAAATGAGAGAAAGCATGATTGCAGCTGAAAGGAAATTGGTTTTGGATGCTCCACAGCAGTGCACAGAAATAAAGCCCCCTCTCCTCCCCTCTCCAGGAAGTGTCTCCCTGGGGCTCAGGCAGGCAGATGAATCGCAGCAGAATTTAACTGGTGCAAGAGAAGCTGAATGAAAGCTTTTGGTAACCCTTCCAGATTTATTGCTTTATTCATTATTTATGCAGACAGCAGCTGCAAAACAGATTTAGGGACTGACTACAGTGAATAAATGGCTGCCATGGCCCAGCTTTGGCACTTCCTGGCTGTTGTACCAGTGTGCTAATTTTGGTTCAGGTACTGGTGTTAGAAGCTGATGACCCATTGTGGGTGACAGCAGCAGAGCAGAGATGGAGCAGTGCCCCTGCCCTGGTCTGTGAGAGGGGTGGGCACAGCACAGAGCAGGTGCTCTTCCTCCAGCATCTCTATGGGAAATCTCTTGCTTAAGTTGTTGTCCCATCCACCATGCAGGGTTACTTAAAGCACAGTGCTCCCAGAACCTTCAGGGAATTTATTGTCTCCTCCACTGGGTCACGGCTGCTCACAGAGCCACAGCAGCAAAGCTGCACCTAGACAAGAGGGGAACTCTATTATTTTTTTTTAATTTTTTGTTTTTAAACGAGGCAGAGAATGTATTTTGTTCCAGTTGGTGTGATGTGTTTCATACATCTGTCTTGGCCAAAATAGAGCTTTAATAATACGTGTGAGGCGAAAGCACTGACTGAAGGTTGTGTCATTGCATTAAACTATTGCTGAATGTCCAGTGATGATACAGCTCTTGGCATAATTTGAGTAAGTTCTTACTGTCTGTGCTTTTAGGAAATGTGTCCCATTAGAATCCCAATTCATTGGTGCTGGGTGTGTGCCAGGGATGTGTTTGGGGGTCCCTGCCTGCCCTTGGTGCAGCCCCTCATCCCCATGGGAGCTGGGGCAGGGGCAGGTGGAGGTGCCAGGCTCTGGATGGGACCTGCTGTGATCTCCCTGCTGCTGGCACTCATTAAACATCCATGGCACTTGGCAGCAGCAGGGCCATTACCCTTAATGTCCTGGCCAGAGCCCAGCCTGCCTGATTGCACTGTGCCCCTGAGGCTGCACATCCAGGTGTGGAAATTGCCTTCATTCCCTCTCCTAAACAATGCTGCACAGAGGGTGGCTTAGTGCTGAAGATGAAACCTGTTTTATTCAGAAACCTAAATCTGGATTTAAGGATGCAACAGAACACAGAGTGTTCAAAGCAACGCCCAGGCTCCAGAGCAGACCCAGGTGCCAAATGTGGTTTTGCCTTCCTGCAAATTTTTCACATTCCTTTATTAATAACAAATCTAAAATCTGTTTAAGATCATTACTTGCAGCAAATAAAAATACTTCACACAAAAAGGAAACAGATGGTCCTGAATGTTGAAGATCTGTTTGAAATGTATTTTCAGCCCACTGTCTGGAACTTGTCTTGAGTTGTAAAGGAATCGAAGTTTAATTTCAGGCTCTGCAACACTACCACTGTGTAACCAGAGGATTCTCCTCTCTTTGTGTATCAACCTAAATAATGCTCTCTCTGTCATGGCTAAAGGGAAATATTTATCCACTTGTTGGACGGAAAATAATGCTGGGTCTGGGAGCTTCTTCTCTGGGACCAAATTGCTCCTACATTAGAGTCAAGAAGTTTTGCTGTTAAGCTTGAGTAGACAGAAAATTTGCATTATCTGGGCAGACCTGGCACCCTACCTGTGGGTTTGGTGCTCCTGCATGGTCCCTGCTGACTTCACATTTCCATCAGAGAGTGAAAGGTGGGGAGCTGTGCAAGGAGCCTCTGACAGCAGCTGTCCCCTGTGTGTACAGCACTGCAGTGCCCGAGCGTTTCTAATGTCTCTGAATTTAAAGCTCTATTTGGCAAAGCACAGACTTTAAGCAGGAGCAATGGTTATGGTTTTTTTCCCACAGGGACACCTCAGGAGGTTAATTCAATCTGTGTTACTCAGAATGGTTCCTGCTGGCACATCATCCAGTTTTCATAGTCAGTGTCCTGCTTCCAGCTGAAACAGAATATGGTGCTTTAAAAAAAAAAAATAAAAGAAAAAAAAAATCACACAGCTGCTGTCACATAGGACATTGTGCTCTTAGATGGACCAATGGGCATGGCTCTCATCAGGTAGATCACCCAAAATTAGTGAGGGTAGGAGGAAAACCTGAAGCCAGAGCTGACACAGAGGAGGGGCTGCCTGTGGGCGCTCCAAGGACAGCAGGGCAGCTCTGCCCATTTCTAATAATAGTAATAATAATAATAATAATTATTATTATTGCTATTATATTTATTTATTTATTTATTTATTTATGTATTTATTTATTTATTTATCACTGAATTGGTCAGGACAGAGTTCATGAGTCTGACTTTTCTCTGGCACACCTGAAGCTCCTGAGCAATTGGCAGGTAGGATGTGAGTGATTCTGCTTCCCCCTAGAGCCAGGTGTTCAAGGTTTGTCACTGCTTGGGATCTCTGGTGCTTTTCTGCCTGGTTGGATGCTGTTCACATTTGTAGCAGGACAACGACAAATAGTGAATAAAGTGTATCTGAAATGGAGCATAAATGCATAATTTCAAGAATTATAGGCTGTTGAATGAATTTATATTTTAATAACATCAGTGAATACCAGTCTGCTAGTCCAGCACCTATAAATAAAAAAAAAGTCAAGTAAAGGCGGTTATTTTAGAAATTAATGACTTGTAGGATTTTTATGTAATGTATTTCTGTTGAAATCTTGTTTTGTTGAAATCTTATTCTGTTGAAATCTTATTTTTGCTCAAATTTAGGACTTGGGTTTTCTCACTTCCTCCCCTCATCTTTTCACAGGAAGATTGGAATAGCTGTTTAAAGTGAGGGTTTATGGAGGAGGCATTCTCAGCTTCTTCCTAATAAAATTATGGAGAAAGAAAAGGTCAAGCAAGGTTTCACTTATCAGATTTTCTATCAGATTTTCTCCTTTACCTTAACTGAAAAATAATGAAAAATTAAAAGTATTTTTAAAAATAATCAAAATGAAAACTTCTGTTTCCCAGAAAACAATAATTCAGAATTTTTAAAGAACGGTGAATGACAGGTTTCTAACTTTGAAAACATTTGTTATCCCCCCTCTACCTCCTTCCCCCCAAGTTCAGCCAGCTCTGGCATCGTGCTCAAGTGAAGCATTGAGAAGATATCTCATGGTTACATTTTTTTTTGGTAAGAAAACAAGAAACTAGAAATGCTTTCAATTTGTTTCAACAGAGTTTGAAAATCTGGGTGTTTTTTTGGTTAGCAAGTGTAAAATTGACAGGAATAAATGGAAAGGAATACAACTTACAAGTGCTATTTGTTCCTTGGTAACACCTTCTAACAACTTCCATGTGATCTTTGGGACAGTTCCAGGCAAGGTGGTGTGGAAATACTTTCTCATGGGTGATGAATAAACTCCTCTTTATGCTTATTCTCATTTGATCCCTTCCTTGCTATTCTGCCTGCAGCAAAATGACGGTATGTAATACATATATATTCAGGACACTGATGGAAAATTAGATTTCTTTCAGTGTGCTATCAAATAATGCTCCCAACCACAGGGAGAACTCTATACTCAGTCACCTTTTAGATGCTGTCTAAGAAAATCAATCTGCTTTGGTCCCAGTGCTCACATTTTGTGTGTGTATCGCTTTGTGCTACTGTGTATTTTGGTTTTGTCTCCTTTCTCCTTACTCTGGCACCTCTATCCGGGATGCAAGTGTTATCTTGCTGTGCAGATGGTCCCCAGACTCTGTATCAAGAATCCAAATGATGGCTGCTTTCCTAAGAGCCTGGCTTTGCTGCTGCTGAGGTGATCTCCCTCTGCTCCCCCCATCTTTTGCTCTGAGAGTGTTAATGACATCTCTGTACCTTGGTGCTGCTGAAACCCAGCCTGTGGTGAAATCAGTGCCTGAACAGCAGGGTGAGCTCCTCCCATGGTCAGTCCTGCTGGGGACTTGCTGCTGTTCCAGCCTGCTGAGGCCACCACGGGAAGGGATGGGTCATCTCCAGGGGTTCTGAAGTGGGAGGTTTGAAGGGTGTTTTCCCCAAGGCATGAGTTCAGCAGAGCCTGCATTGCTGAGAGCCACCACCACATCTGTGCCTCTGCAGGAAGCTGCAGCGTGCAGTCTCAACCCAAGCACCTTCAGAAATTCTGACTTTTAGCATTTCTAATGGTGCTTGAATGTGCTTTGTATTCATCCAAAAGATGAATTTTGCTATTTCTCTCCCACTGAAAACCCACTTCGGAGCTTCCCTGATGTAGATTAATTACTAGGAATGGCATTTTATGAAAATACAGAAAACTAACCCACCAATTTTTTTGATTGCCAAGTACTAGGAGTTTGCTTTATACAAACATCACCAACCCCTTCTTGGAGGTGTTTGTTCTTGCATTTGGACCTGTGATCTAAGATCATGCATAGCAGAGTTTTTCTACCAACCTTGTTGCAGAAAGTTTCCTCCTGAACATAAGCTCATTGTTCTCCAGATGTAATTAGACCAAGTGTTATGACAGTTGGTAGGATTACAGCACTTTGATAAATGACTTGTTTCTCAGAAGAGAAGGTTTGTGAAAACAAGACCATTCATCTCATTTCTCCTCATTTCCTCTGCCTGACTTCCTTCTTGAAAATATGCATAAGGGCTTGGATGTGAGCTGAAGGGAAGATTTTGGTGTTTCCCACAGCCCACATCTCCCTGTGAGTGGCAGCCCTGCCGTGGATCAGCTCCTCACCCTAGCAGGATGTCATTTCAAAGCTGGCAAGAGGGCTCTCAGTTCTCATGTTCCAGTAACTCCTGCCCTCTACAACCCAACCACCCACTTCTTCCCATCCAGTTGTGTCCTTCACCTTTGCAGGCTGGTACACATTAAATTGTATAAAAGGTCGAGGGAGGAGGTGTTGAAAGCATTGTGGGAGTCAGGGTAAATGATGATCAGGGGCATCCACAGTTTCCCCCTCATCTGCAGCTCCAGATGTTCTCCCACAGCAGGGTCAGGCTTGATGAGCGTCATTTGCCATTGTTTAGCCCACTCTGGTTGATCCAAGCCGCTGCCTTCTCAGAATTCCAAGGGGAACCTGTAACTTTCTCACCAAAGCTGACTGCTCCCCAGACCATCCTTTTGGCCTTTTTTGCAATGGGTGCAATGTTTGTTTTTCTCCAGTCACTGGGGACATCCCCAGCCATGACAATATCTCAAAGATGACAGGAGTGGCCCTTCTGATAATGTTGGTCCTTTCTCACAGTGGGTACACCCACCTGATGCTGTGAGCCTGGAGTCGAGAGATGAGCAGGAAAATCTTCACATTGTGGTTTTGTAACCGTTGGTGAAACTGCTGTGGAGGTCAGGGGCTCTCAGAGCCGTGTCCCTTACAGCCACAGCTGCTGCCATGGACCTGACAGACCTGTGCTGTGCATCCAAGGGAGCTGGACTCACCTCTCAGCACAAATGCACCTCCTTTTAGGGTGCCCTGATGTGATTTTCAATGGTTAGCGTAGCCCTTTCTGACCATTCTGGAGCTTTAGAATGATTTCAAGGTCACTTGGCCATGGCTGCTTTTCCAAGGCGGCTGGAGAGAAGCGTGAGAACTTCCCTGTGAAGTTCTGCGTGCTGGTGTTAATCATTTATCTGTTTTCTGAGTAATACGTGTGTCAGAGCTCAAGACAGTAGCTTTTCAGAGGCTTGAACAATGGTGACCATCCATTCCACTTTACAGCATAGTTTTTTATCTGAAATTGGGTTTTAGGCTTTCCTCTGTTGAGCTCTGTGACTGATCTTAAAAGCTTCTTGATCTATTACCCAGGCCTATTAGATTCTACTAGACCACTCCATCACCAAGAATTGATTTCCCCCTCTTCCCCCCTTAATGCTTGAACTCAGAAGGCCCTTAGGGCTTCTGGCTTAATTAAAAATTAAATTTACAGATCATTTCTCAAATCATCCCTAAAGCAGCCAGTAATAATGATCACCTCTGAGTGGTGTGTGTCACTGTCATTTTAATGTGCTGTGTAGTAAATAGGAATGTGTCCCCTCCGTGAACCCTGTGTGGAGCAGGCTGCCCTGTGCTGCTCTCTGTTTATTTATGTGTGTAATACAGGAATCAGTGTGTTTTGAGTCCTGGGGACTTATACCACACTCCAACTTCAGTCACTTTTTCTTCTTACCATGGCAAAAGAGAGAGTGAGTTGTCCTGCATTTATGAACACTTCTGTTTGTTTGAAAACTATTTTCATTTCCCCCACTTGTTTCCCCTACAATTTGAAGATTATATTTTTTTGTTTCCTTTGCTGGGATATTTGGTTTCCAGAAGTCCTTTTTCTTTTAGTTGGAAGGAAACTCGTGTTACATATGAAGGGGATAGAAAAAAATCCAAACTGGTACAAAAGGTTCTTGCTGTGATGCTTCACAGTGAATACTCTGCTGAGAGTCTGTGAGGAACTTGAGTATTGGAGAGTTGCAAACAGATCGTCCAGCTAACTGTGCCCTCTCCCATGAGCATTCTCTGTAATCAAATCTACCAATGGCTTGCTCTATAAGATTTATCTTGGCCATAAATTGCCTGAACTTCTTTAATCTGTGATGAATCTACCAAGACTTTTCTCTGCTTATTTACGATTCATCCTATGTGATTGATTGTGTAAAACATTTACTATATTTGCTTTTTTGTTTATTTTGTGGGTTATCTGTGTGGTTTGAAACAGAGAATTAACATTAATGAATGGTGAGTAGTTGTGCTGACGCACAAGTCTCTGCCCTGATGCTGTGGTAGGTGTTTGTATGAAGCCTCTTGGAGCATTTCTGCAGTGACGTGGGTAAGCACAGACCTGCAGATGAGACATCAAGGGCTCCATCCATGTTTGCCTTCTCATCAGATAAGTGGCTTTCTTCCCCTTGAATATTTGTTTGTCCTCTCAATTCCATACTGCATTTATTTTTGTTCCCTTTCTGTATCCTTTTCCTCTACCATTCTCAAAGGCTCTTACCTTAATATTAGAATTTATTCTGGCTCTTGAGTTAAATGTGCTTTTTTCTAACCTGGTCTCAGCAAAGTCATGTGAAGCCAGAAACCCCTTGTGCTTATTTCTTGATTTGGCCAACTTGGCCATTTTCCAGTGCTCCTCACAAGCGTTTTAGGGAGCTGTCTGTGCTCTGTCCCACCTTTTGAGCTGTTATTGTACCCAGCACCTCAGCTCCACCACTCAGACCTGCGCTGTGCTGCTCTGATCTGTGATTCAACCACGCTGCTCTCTTCCCTCTTCAGGAACACTCTGTTATATTTCCAGATATTTTTTACTCATTAAACTCATAAAAGGCTGATCAGAAGACAGTCCCAGGGAGGGGGAGGATTTGGCCTAGGGATACTTTGCCAGATCCTCTGCATTCAAGGTTGAGTTCTGCTGGGGATGAACATTTAACAGCTCTGCAAGTGGTCTCTGAGCTGAAACCCTGCAGGAATAGTGAAGAACCGAACCTGACCCTTTGAAATCCTTTTTACCAAAGCGGTACATAGTTAATAATTGTTTGAATTACTCCTGTGAAAGGCCCTTGCGCTCTAAGAAACATCACTAGAGAAAAATGAGTTAGCCCCAGCTGAGTTGCCAAACCATGAACCTCAGCTGCTGAAGCACCTTGCCTGCTCGTGCCTGTGTGAACCAGCTCTTCAGCTGGAGTGGCTGCCCTCCAAATTCTGGGGGGTAAAAAGCTGTCCAGAGCATCACCCAAACCAGCCAGGCCTGCTTTAAAATACTGCCTTGAATCCTCTGGGATGTGCAGAACCCTGAATCTCCCCCAGTGAAAGTTCYAGCTTCTGCCTCGAATGGGGTCTTTGCATCACTGCCAGCTGCAGATCCCCTGCAAACAGCTCACAGAAACCTCTCCCAGTGGATTGCAGCCAGGCTGGGTGATCCTTGCCTCCTGATCCTGGGGCTTTGGGGCTGGGGATGCAGTGGCCATGGGACACACTGCCCTAGAGCCAGGGGATGCTGAAACTCCTCCGAAAGACCATCCCAAAGGCAGAGCAGCTGAGGAGCAGTGGAGTAGCAATAGGGCAAAGAAAAATGCTCACAATTCCTCTCCTAGAGGTGCTGTTGTGCTATGGCAGATGCAGCAGAGGAGTGTCAGTGTACAGTGGTTTGGGGTTTGACAGGCAGGGCACCATTAATGTCCCATCAGCAATTAGTCATGTTTTCATTTCCTTCCCAGACGTGCAGGAATAACTCAGCACTCCCAGCTGCAGGAGGGCTTGGCTACCTTGGCTACCTGTGGCATGGCACCCATCAGTGCTGACCCAGGGGGTGCAGGGCACGGACACCAGATGTCCAGCTCAGGGTAAACCACAGCCACCTCCCCCTCCAGACAGCTTGATGGCTCTTGGAACGGAGTTAAAGGAGGAAAAGGCTTCCCCTGAGCGCTGTTCTGGAGTCTGCATGTGTGCATGCCACAGACAACCCCAGGGCTTTCTCACAACTGGGGCTGTCACAGCAGATACACTCAGAGTGTGAGGCGTCTCTTGCATCACCGATTTGCTTTTTGCTGCTCTCTTCCCTCAGTTAAGGATGTTATTGTAATAAACCCCTTGTGCTTGATGTCAGCCCACTCCAGGGGTCCTGAATTAATGGTTAAGGTTATTGGGTTAGCTGATGTCCTGTTGTCTGAACTTGCTGGGTTGATGCTTGGGAAGGCAGGGAGCAGTGTCCCTGCAGGCAGCCTGGCCATGGCAGCAATCTGCATTTCCCTCACATGGCTCAGGCCAGCACTGCCCTTGGTTTTCCCCCAGCATCTCACCAAGGATGTGTCCCCATCCCATGGCTGCTGCTGGTGGCACCACCAAAGTGATCTTGGTACAAATCCTTGATGGAAGAGAAGTCTGCAAGGGGAGGGGATGCTGCTGGACTTGCTTGTGTGGTCCTAAATAACAGCCTGCTCATCGGTGCTCTTTGATGGTGTGTTATTTCCTAGAGTAATGTGGTGTATCAAAACAGCCCAGAAACATCTGATTGCCTGTAAAAGAGAAAAACTGTAGACTGCAAGTGCTCTGAAGCTATTCTAAAGTAAATCTCTGTGTAACTGCACAAGATTATTGAACAGAGCTAGAAATTGTGTCTGTGGGGCTCTTTCTTAGATTGGGTGCATGTTTCTGGGGTGTCCTGAGACCAGTGCAATCCTAAGGGCACCTGTATATGGCTAAAATACAACACTGTACCAAGCTCTCCTGCCCTGTCTTTTAGGATCCCTCATTCTCTAAGACTGCCTGATGTGAACTGCCTGAAACTTTGGGAGGGAACCCTCTGGCTCGCACAATTTTCCCTGGGAGAAAGATCTGGGGTGGGTGAGAAGAGGAATGCTTGTGTGGGATCAGTCAAAACAGTGATTTTAATTCTGATCTGTTATCATAAGGCGTGTTCCCATGCCAAACTCAAAAGGATTCCAAGTGAAAAGTAGCATTAGGGAAAAAAAAAAAAAAAAAA
>PYHW01009720.1:1703550-1714687 GCA_013186435.1 Turdus rufiventris | reverse complement strand
CCCCACCCTCAACAGATGGTGATAGAACAGATACCTTTGATCACACTCTGTATTGTAACCCAAGACAGTTGCTGACACCCGGAGGCACGGCTTATAATCTGGTGCGGTTTACAATCGTGAAGTTACTGTATTTCCTTTGGAGAAAGTGCAGCTGCCCCTTTATGGAGGGCAAACCCCTCGGTGATGGGGTGGGACTGGCTGCAGGACTGCAGGGCAAGTTCTCTTGGTGGGCTGGGGAGGACCAGCAGTGTTTGGGTCCCGTTGGCTTTTTGACCAAGAGAAATCAAAAGGCACTGGAGCTCAAGAGGCAGCTGGAAACAAATATCAGATTTTCCACCAGTGGTGGAAAGAAATATCTCAATGTGCAGATTGGCACCTCTGAGGGAGCGGCCAGTTTCTGGCAGTGATGGGGAAAAGAGCTCTCAGGAGGGAGGATTCAGTAGTTCACTTGATAAAAATAGGATTATCTCCATCCCTAAGTTCAGCAAAGCAGCTTTTAGAGGCAAAATATATCTGTGCTCTCTGACTGCATTACACAACAAAAAGAATATAAGAACTTAGAAGAAACTAATAAGGTATGTAGTATCCCAATGTGAACTGAAAATGAAAAAATGAGAGAGCTTTTTGCTTTCTTATAATAACATGGAGCAGAGTGCAAGAATGGCTCTGCATATGAAATAGAGTTAGGAGGATAATCAACCCAAAGCTCCTATGATCCTACAATAGAGGCACCAACACTGGAGGCAGGCAGGAGAGTTAATAAATTAAGGTGCAACTAAAATAGATTCATGGTCATTTAACAACGTGTCAGTGCTCCTAGAGAAATGAGTATAATGTATTTAAGTCTAACGTGCAAACAACTTTAAACAGGAAAGAATAAGGGAAGGAGAAAATGGGAGAAGATTTATTACAGCAAGCAGCTGAGGTCAACTTGCTTTCACAGAACAGGAGAAGAAAATGGCACATGTGCCTGGAGGTGGCTGCAGCACTTCCACCTTCCCTCAATAGGAAGTAGAACACATTGAGGAGGTATCTGAATACCCTTAAGATGAGTTGTTCCAGGAATGGTCAAATGGGATTTCTCATCCTGAATATTCCTAGAGCAGTCACTTTCTGCTTAAGCCAAAAACTTCATCCATGTTGTGAGGACCAGCACTATCCTCCTAGCCCAAGTATCAGCTCTGGGACTTGGCTGCCCAGCCAGCATTCACACAGGTTTGAGGGTTTTTTTGGGTTGTTTATTTTTTATTGGTGGGCAGGTAGAGTCAGCCTGAGCCATCGATTCATTTATTTTTGGTTCCTCCTGCACTGTTTCCAGCTTGTGAGAAGTTGCTGTGCCCCCAGGGTTTGCTATCGAAGGATGATAATCATCAATCCATCTCAGACAGCACAGATGCAGCCAGCAATTCTCTGCCTGCTGGGAATCCATCTCTGTCTGCAGACCCTGCCTAGGTGCTTTAAGAAAAGTATGTACTGCAGTATAAATATGTACTTTTATATATATGTTATATGGTTATATATGTACTTTTACGCTCTGCCCTGTAGAAACTGGGCTGAGTTCACCTGTGCAGGTGCTCAGGATGGTTTTAGGTTCTCTGTGGGAAGGGCTGGGAGTGCTGAGGGAGATGTTTAAGGACAAAGCCCCTTTTTGCTGAATGAGCTGAGCCCTCTGTGAGCACAAAGCTCTGCCTTGCAGAACTCCAGCCCAGCTGGGCACAAAGCTGTCCCTGCTGTGCTCAGCTCCCTGGGGTGTTCTGCACTGAAATGTTCTTCATCCTGGCTCCACTCTGTGCCCTGGGAAACAGGAGCTGGTGTTTGCACACAGGACCCTTGCTCCTGCAGTTTTCCTCCTCCTTTTCCCCTCCATGCAGGGCTGTAGCAGCTCTGATGCTGCTCATGGTGAGGAAAAAAGGGAATAATTCTGTTTCTTACAGTGATATTACTGCTCCTCTGAAAACATGTGGGTGCCTAAACATGCTAAGAGCTGTATTTTAAATTACACATAAGTGAATGCTGTAAAAGAAAACCACTCCTCTTTCTTATTTTATTTTATTTTATTTTAATTTTGTGGGATTAAAACAGAGACATTAATTCATTAATTTCAACATTTAATGGTTTTACTGTTGTGATGTTCACAACCCTTCCACGTTCATTTTTTGTGACTTGTTCAGCATTTCCTGTCAGTGCTGTTCACTGAAACAGCACATTATAAGAGAGCAGGCTCCTAGATGACATGGACAAATTTATAAATACTTAATGCAGTAAGAATGTATTTATGCAGGACAACAATTTGTTTGGTTATTTCCAGAGGCTGAACCACTAACAGTTACATTAGAGAGACAAAAATGACTGAACTTGTGCTCAAGAAGAGCTGCTTTGGGCTGTTACCCTAATGAATCTACTATTGCTGGATAAAAACAGATAAGAAGTTTGAGATTCGGGTTTTGTCTGCTTCAAAGATACCTTAGAAAAATGAGAAATACCTTAGCAAAATTAAATACAAGGTCTTGCATCTTCTGAAGTTGATGTAAAACTTCACTGATGTCAGCAGTGCAGATGTGAGGATTGGGAAGAGTTACAGTGTGAGAAATATTCTTGTTCTTTGCTTTATCAATCAATTGTTTGATTTAAATTTTTAAACATACTTTATGAATCCCTAGTTTAAATCTCTTATTTGAGGCAATGAGTTATCTTATGTCATAGAGCTAAGTCTAAAAAGGAGGAGCAGCTGTAGACAAATGCAAGCCTGATCCTGCTGCCAGATCTCCACATCCAGGCTGGCCCTGCACACTGGGATCCACCCAAATCTCTCAGCAGAATCGGTTTTGCTGTCAAACCCAACACAAACTTGTCCAGATCATGTTCCAGTGGTGTGCCCATCTCCTCTGAGTGAGCTGGCAGGAGCTGTGGTGCCCAGGAGGGCAGCTCAGAGCTCTGTCCTGGTACATGTATTACTCTGAGTTTGAAAATAACCTCTGTAGTTGAGCTGTGAGTGGAATTGTATAAAAGATCTGTAGGGGAGAGTTTTGTTGTGATGTCCAGATGTAGCTCCTGGAGGTGTGTGCCAGACACTGTCTGACCCTTTGCAAATCCTGGGAAGTGTCTATGCCGCAAAGAGCAGAGCTTGCTGCAATTCTGGGAGAATCTACAGTGTTGCTCTCCACAACAGGGCAAAATTAACGAATGCAATCATAAAAATACCCCTTTCACAATTCCTGCCATTTCCAGTCCCTCACTGCAGTAGGACTTCATCAGGATGCAGGACAGGTTTACAGAGCCCTTCATCCTCCCGCTCCATCATCCCTGAAACTGCTGCAGCTCTTCCCAGCAGCTCTGCTGGGTTTGTTTGTTTATTTACCTTCCATTATCCTCCTTGTTCCCCATACTTTGAGGTCAGTAGATGACTGGCAGACCTGCCCAATTTATTCCTGTGTGTGCCAGGGTCAGCCAATGAGCCATGAACTCCCATTTCTGTTTGCTGTGGTCGTACGGCTGCGATCTGTGCGCTGCCAGTCATCCACCATATTGATGAGATTAGCTGGTAATTAAAAACCCAGCCAAGCCAGGCAGAGGAAGATGACTCAATTAGCAGAATGTCACTGAATCTAATTTACTTTGCTTATCACAGACTTATTCTCTAATGAATTAGAAATGAAGAGCAGGACACCTTCAGAGGGAGATCCAGGGGCTTAAAGGCTTAAACGCTTTCTAACCCTTTTGTGCTCAGGGTTTGGGCTGCAGGGAGTGTGCTGATACTGCTAATCACACACCCAAGGGCTGCTTCCAGTACCTGTGTCCTGGGGAGTGCATCCAGGGAAGACCTGCTGCTGGATATTTCATGGGACTGAAATAGGCACTGCTTAGGCCAGACCTTTCCTTTTCTATAAACTTACATGTGGGAGTAAGCAGGGCTTTGGATGTTGCTGGAATTGTGCTCAGGGATGATCTCTGTGATTGTGGAATTGACACTGAGTGTCGTGTTTGGCCAATGAGGGTTTTCCTGGAAACAAAAACATGTCAGAAATAGACATTTCCCACTGTAATGAGTATTTTAAGGCACTTCTCAATGCTTTCCTCATTTCAAATATGGTGTTTGGATGATTAACAATTAGAATAACATATTTTACTGGAGCTCTTTGGAAGTACTTTAAGGGACCATTGGACAGATGTACAGCTGAATTTGTATGTAGAGTGGAGACTATAAACCATTATCTCTGCTGCTCTCTTCATAGCAGATAACAGAGCATATTATGGCAGATTTAAGTGAGGATACTACTGGGCTCTGAGCTTTTAATCTGCTGTGCATGACAAAGCCCACATGGCTTCATGAGCTTTGCAGGGCTCACAGGGAGCGTGTGGAGGTCTGGACGTGCTGGTGACACCACGGATCAGGATTGGAGGATGGGGCTTTATCACTGTCACCTGAGCTAGCACGGATCAGCAGCTGGCCTTTCCTAACCTGGGAAAATGGCAGAGAAAAATCATTGCAGGAAACCATCTCATCCTCACAACTTTGCTCAAGTAATAATAAATGTAACACAAAATACAAAGGTTTTAAAGCTTCTAAAGCTTCTAAAGCTGTTTGGGAATCTCTCTCCAGAAAGATTCCTTAATCCCCACTGGCTTCTCTAGCATTCCAGGGAACTGGTCTGGGAACTGTAAGCTTTTCTGAAAATATGTATGTATGTGTTGATTGCAGGAGGCAGGGCAGAGCTGGTAATGAGAATGGATGGGATGGGAAGCCTTCTTTATTTCTGTCCTGAATCTGTTACCAAGGTCTGAGAAATGTTGGTTCAGTGACCAGTAATTGTCCCTAAAATTCCCTACTTTGACCAAATTTATAACGCAGATTCTGCACAGAAGAAGAAAAAAAAATTAGATGTAGATTACTGTGCAGAGATGGACACAATCACTTTGCAGTTTCACATTTTACACGTCCTGATAAATGTCCTGCCATTTTCAATCCCTATTTCCTTGTTTCTTTCCCCAGTAGTTCTCCATTTTACAGAAACCAATTTATTTAGCAACATGCAGTCATTAGAGAACTGCTTGTCTACCACATCTAGGTCCAACAAACCATTTCACAGGGGTTTGACCATTGCAAACATGCCTCTACAAACTGTCCTGGAGGAAACAAAACTCAGTGGGCTATTCTCATTAAGCTAATAATGACAAGGAATTCTTCCTCTCCACTGAGCCACTGCAGATGCAGTGCCAGCAGGTACCCTGCAATCTCAGATGCTGTCCACAGCTCTTGGTAAACTGGAATTTTGGACATGCAGTTACTGAGATCACAGCTCTGAGACTTCTGTTAAACTAAATGACATATATAAATTTATGATGATGTGTACCATTGATAAAAACAATTATTAATTCTAACTCTGCTGTTAATACGGTGATTATCCTTGTTATCATTGGTTGTTTTGTTTGTTATCTGGAGAGCAGTGTTTGCACACATTGTTCCACTCAGGCATATAAGCCACAAAGCCCAGCTCCAAGACCCCACAGAACTAGATCTGATGTCCTCCCAGTGAGCAGAGATTATTCCCTAAATTTTTCCGGTGACTTTCTTGAGGGAAAATGTTGTGAATTCCACAGTGGCATTCCAGTTGGAATTCCAAGAAGTCTAAGGCAATGAAAGAGACCTAATTGTCATTAATTTTGCTTTTGGGTTTAGCAGCTGCAGAGGCTGGGACTTTTCCTGGTTTCTGTCAGTGAGCAATTCCTCACAGGTTTGGAGCAGGGATTACAAAATTCAGATAACTTCAGCATGGCTCTGCTGTTGTAAAACTGGAGCTGGTGTGGTGTTAAGTAGAAGTGTTAACACAAAGAGGTGGGAGGGAACAGAAGTGGTAGAGAAAGCTGGGGAGCTCCTCAAGGATTACCTCAGTGCTGTGAAACAGAGGCAACAAGAGAAGCTGGAGGATGAATTCAGCAAAACTTATGCCAGCAAAGATGAGGCTGGACTAAACTGTGAGGCAGCCTGCAGGAAGGTGTGCTGGGTGACAGCTGGGTCATGGCTGGGAGCTGCAGGTGATGGGCCACAGCAGAGCAAGGAGAGATAGATTTATATTTATATTTATATTTATATTTATATTTATATTTATATTTATATTTATTTATATTTATATTTATATTTAGGTGTAAATGTCTGAACAGGTATCAGTTAAGAACAAAAGCAAGATGTGATTCAAAGCCAGTGGTATTAGAGGAACTGGTGGTTTTAGACAGTGTGAGTCTCAGGGAATGGACAGATCAAAGGGGAGGGGATCCCAGGATTAGGAGTATTAAACAGAGGCTCCCCTGGGCCACTTGGGTTGTAAGAGTCAGTGCAAATATCAGTGCTCCACTCAGAACCAGTGCAAGGACTGTTCAAACTTCCTCAGCCCAGTTACACAGCATTCCTCATGTCCCTGGGGTGTCCAAATGCTTTATAAGTCAGATATATCAGGAAAAGGTTTCTGCCATCCAAATATTTCTTTTGAGCAATATCATTGGCAAACACAATGGATAAAAGGAGCTTAAACCTCTCTGGATTGTGTGTGAAACAGTGACAATCATCTGCTCTGATGTTCTGGGGGATCTTTTTTAGATTGCCATCGTCCATGCATGGCTCTCCACAGCTCCTTGAGGGATTCCATGGTCCCTGTCCTCTGCAGTGAGGCAGCCATGGTTCATTTAGCTGGAGAAGATCTGGAGGCAGACAGAGGCTGTGTGGATAATAAGGCACAGGAGAGCTTTTTATTGCTTTAGTGGGAGCTAAAGATGAGCACAGCAAGGAATGGTTTCGTTCACACCTGGCAAACCTGACACCACCGAGTGTCACTTTTAACTCTCCGCTTGTCAGAGGTGACAGGGAAGCTCATGCTGGCTGTAAAGCAGGGTGTGCAGGGCTCTTCCCCACTCCCAGCCAGCTGTCCTGGAGCCCCCAGCTTGGTGTGGCAGCTCATGGTCACCACTGCCACTGACCCTGGGAGCGCCAGCTGGTGGTGGTGGCACAGGGACACAAGAACCCAGCCTGGATGCTCTGATGAGGAGGAATATCCACGTCTGCTTCTCTAAAATCACATCCTGGCAGAGCATGGCTGCAGAGGAAAGGCACCAGAGCGAGGGGAATGGGAGAGGAGTGCGGGGATGGGTACAGCAAGAAGCATCTGGGAAGACAGGAGGCTTTCTTCCAGCTGCACGAACAGGAGTCAAAATGGGAAATTTTGTCTCTGCAGAGCTGAGGACCTGCTTGGATGGTGCTGAGAGCACCCAGGGCTGCTCAGTTTTCCCTAGGCTCACCTGCCAGGAGGCAGCTGGTGCTGCCCAGCTGTCCTGCTCACTAGTGTGCCAGGCTGCAGATTGCATTTCAGCTGGGGATTTTCTCTCGTTAAAAGTATTTCCTGACATCTGTTTGCCCACTCACAGTGCTGCTCCTTGCACATTTGCATGAATGTATTTTACTCCTGAGCATTTCAGGGGGTTGGTGGGGCTGGCCAGTGCCTCTGCCTGCTCCAAAAGTGTCAGGGTGTGGGGATGGAGAGGGGGAATTGTCCCAGCACAGGGATGTTCTCTGCCAAACCAAACAGAGGGAGGAGGAAGGCACCATGAAATTTTAACATGACCTAATAAAAACGCTGCTGCTGGAGGCACAGCCCCTGCTGCAGCCAAGGAACCTGTCCTGCAGCTCTGGGGAAAACCAGAGCCCTGCAGCTCTGGGAAGGGAGCACAAATGGGGAACAGAAGACACAAAAGTGAGAAGGGGGCTGGGACAAGGCTTTTGTCCCATCTCTCTGGCTGCTCCTGTGGGCTGGGACCTAAATCTGGGACTGCTGGAGACAGCCTGCCCCTCCTGCCATGGCACACCGAGGGCAAATCCAAAGGATTTTCAAGGAAGGAGTTTTCCTCCATCCTCTGAAAAAAAAAATCCCTTAAAAAACCCAGCCAGCCAACCAACCAACCAATCCACCAACACCCAGAAAACCTCCAAAAGAGCTCATAAACCCACAAAAAACCCTCCCAGAAGTCGTTTTACTCACCATGGAGAGAGTTAATGTGGGTCTTGAATGCAGTAAGATTATGAATCCTTTAACAATGGTCTCTATGTGTGTTAGCCAAATAACATTTCTGTCTTTGACCTGGCCTCTCAAGGCCTTCTGCAGATGAATACCAATGACCCAGGCCTTCATTATCCTGTCATTACACAAATCCTGCTGTTAATTTATGTATAGGAAAGAACTAGCAGCTACATAAGGCTCCATCAGCTGCATAATTACTGCATATATTATAAAACAGCAGCAAACGCTGCCTGTGAATACAAACCATCTCTGCTCATTAGAAACCTTGCAAGAATTAATTAATGAAGGTGTGATTCTGCCACTTGAAGCCATGGGTATTGTCCCAGTGTGCTTCTAGATTCAGCTGTTTTGGATTTTCCAATGACTTTAGTGTAGTTTCTCTGGAGTCTAAGATGAGCACGTGGCCTAAGCCAAAGCTGGAGGAGGCAAAATTGGGTGCTGGAGCCCCCAGCAAGCCCTGTGCCTCCAGCCTGCTCTGGGTCTGGATGCATTTTCAGTGTTCAAGCTCTTGGAATGCAGGTCTGGATCCAACCTTTAAAACAAATGAAATGATCCTGTAATTCGAACAGAAGAATGAAAGGATTTAGGATTTTTCCACATTGACATTTGTATTCTAAGATTAATTTGCCAGCACAGCTTAAAACTTCCCAGGTTTCTGTTTGCTTATGTACGAGAAGAACGTGCTCTGCTAGACTGACTGTAGTGATTAGTTAAATTACTCATACATCCATTATTTTAAAAAGTTTCTCTTCTTTGCATTTGTATTTATATAGTGCCACCTGAGTGATGGCCACTAATTCTGTGTGGTAACAGCAAACCTGGCTTAAAGGTGGAAAAGCTGTGTGTCCCAGCAAAGACAGTGCTTACTGCTTTCAAGATAATCGAGTTATTTTCAGTTTGTTGCTACTTATTTAAACCAACATACACATTTTGAACAATTAAAAAAATCCAGCTATGACACTGAATCTGCTGCTTTTGTTGGCATTTTGCTTGTGGACACATGTAAATAATGTCTGTTTATTCATACTTGAGCTATGGGCATGGTCCTCTGTCCATGTTTTCCCAGCAAAAAGCCACTTTTGCTTTCCTGCTGATGGACATGGTGAGAGCCATGGTACCTCTTCTTCCAAAGGGAGCCTCTGAAGGGCTCCAGAGTGGCTTAAGATAACATTGTTGAATCAGCCACAAGGACCAAGGGCAATCTAATCCATCAGGCAGGAACATTTTCGCTTTGACTATTTCTTCCTCCAAAATGAATAAAGCATGTCCTCATTAGAAAGAGAGGGATACATGAAAACTGATCAAATTTGATCTGATGTAAAAGATAAAACATAGAAAAAATGTATGCATTACTGATCTGGAAGGCATTTACCTTTCTCGATGATCCTCGTTTTTCAGGGAGTGTGTTTATTAAAGATACAGGTTTTGAGTTTGTACTTATATTTATTTTTGTATCTCTGTTATGTTCTCTCTGGCTGACAGAGTGTCTTCATTTCAAATGCCTGTTGTCTTTGAGAGTTGTTTTCTCATTTATTTACTTTCATTCTGCCTGTTGGAGGTTCCTATTAATAGTAAGAGAACTGTGCCATGCCAGCATGTCTTTACTGGGGGCTTTATAGAAGTTGTCAGTTTAACAATACAGCAATAAATTCAATTTAATGTAAAGCAGGACTTCCCCCACAGTACCTTTAAGTGGTTCATTTTGTCTTACAAATGTAAAGGTCTTGCCATGTGTTGACTTGCTGTGGTGAAACATTTCAGATATGAGGTACAAGGCTTTTTTTTTGTGACTTAGGCTCTGTGCTGTCAGGATGCTGCTTCATTATCAATTCCCCACGAATGTTTCTGGGAAGGAGAAAAGAAAAACTTCTTTACAAGTGTTGTCACTTCTCTTGCAGCTCCATTTGGGTTTCTCTGTGTATCAGATGGGGTGCAGGAGGACACAGAATTTAATTTCAAATCTTGGACTCGTTCTCTGTAATCTCACCCCAGCATTTTGATAGCTCTGGTGTACCCGTCATTTTAAAGGATATGTAAACACAGCCAGTTTTATACTGCCAATAAAATGTGGTGGTGAGCTCACTGAGAAATTCCCAGATCTTGGAGGCCAATAATGTTTGAAATACATAGTAACCTCTTTATTGCACCATTTTACACATCTACAAAATTAGGTTACCAGTCAGTAGCTAGCTGTAAACTGCAGTGCTGCAAGATAAACCTGAAATAGTAAATATTGTATATTACACTGTATGATCTTTTTAATAGTCTAATTTTCAGAAGGGCCTTGGAGAGAAAACGCCTGCTATTTCCAGCTTATTATTGAAATACAAATAGTAGAGATACATAGCTTAAATGGCTCTCTGACATATGGCAATTATGCTGATTCTAATGATGGTTAAAATCTAGCTCCAGCTAAATGCTAATAGGGGTAGCAGCCCTAATTAAATCCGCACTGAGGTACTGCTGTTCATGCTGCCTTGCCATCAGAGCAAAGCTCCCAGTTGCTGCCTGACCAAGTTAAGGGTGTTGGGTCCCTCAGACTGCATCCCTGCACAGAAATACCCGGTGATGGCTGGGGAGGGCTGCTCCTGTGTCCTGTGCCCATGCTGTGCAGCCCTTGCCCTTGGCAGCAGCACAGTGATCTGCAGAGAGGAACGTTCCTCATTGAGGAAAATTTGAGGTCCAGGTTGACCTCAAAGACCACCTGGCTCTGGCTGCTCTGGCTGCAGCAGAGTTTTCTGCCAGCACAAAACACCACCATGGCTTTAACCCTTTGCATTTCATCTCCCTTTTTATCCTGTAAGCATTCCTTCTCTCAGAGATCTGTTTTCAAGCTGCTCCAAGCCCTTCAGCACTGAGGTGAGGTGTTACATCTCAAAGATAGGCACCCTGATAGATGAATTATTCTCAAAAAGAGTTTAGGTACCACTGTCAGTGAGAGAAGGCTGTAAAGGAATTACAGTAATTTCACAATTACAAGCCGCAAGTCCGGGTGTCAGCAACTGTCTTGGGTTACAATACAGAGTGTGATCAAAGGTATCTGTTCTATCACCATCTGTTGAGGGTGGGGCAGT
>PYHW01009720.1:1679369-1694676 GCA_013186435.1 Turdus rufiventris | reverse complement strand
GAGATGTCCAGAAATATTTAGTGTCATTTTAATTTTAGAACAAAATTTAAATACTTTTACTCCGTTTTGTATCAGCCTCCTCTTCTTTGTTTTTAGCATCAAGAATTGAAAACACTTACTACATTTTTAAAAAATTTGAAATCAATGAAAATGTCAGGATAAAAATATGATGCAGCTGCATGAGAGGTAGTGCTGAAAGAATATATTGCTGTGTCTTCTCCAATCCTGTATTCTCCTTTGAAGTGAAATCCCTTTCAAAATTAAGGCTAAACTCAACCTGGAGAATCACCTGCAGAAGTATCCTGATTGGGCTGTCAAACAATTCTGACTTTTATTTTTTAGTGTGAAGACTGTTCAGTAGTTTATTTTTTAAGCAACCCTTCATGCGTTTCATAATTTTACCCAGGTTATTTTTTGAAGTATTTTGGTGAGACCTAGGAGCAGAGTTGTAATGGTTTTAGTCACTGCCTGCTTCACCCAGCAGTTGGGCACGAGAAAATGCTACTTCTGGCATTATTTACCCTGTTAAGTGGATGATTCCTAGAGGAATAACAAAAGTAAAACTTTTAGGAAAATAAACAACATCAAAAACCCAACAAACAAAAGCCTGTGAGTAAATATTTGCACAAATGAGCACAGGGCAGATGTGTGACAAGTTTTGAGGAGAGCTCAGATTCCATGGACAGGGTGAGGATGAGCCCAGAGGGGGGCTGTGGATGAAAACCAAAATACTAAAATACTTTTACTAATATAGACTCATGGAATCTATGAGACACATATCTAATATCATAATTTTCTGTACTGTAACTTATGTAAGTCCTACCAAGATGTAGCTCTTTCAAGGCAAAGTTTAATCAACAACCATCAATGTGTTACTGCTACTACTCCAGCCCAAATAATAAGCAGAAAGGCTCGAGAGTAATTTAAAATGAGCTTCTTGAAAGTATTATCATACATATAAAATCAGACTGGAACCTACAAGCTCTGCAGCCTCTCAAGCAGGTGTTTTGAAATCCCACCAGGCTCTGGCAGCCTCTGCAGATGTGTGTGAGGCTGAGGCGGCAGCGTGGCACATCTGCAGGTCAAGTGTTGTCAGGTGTAGGTGAAGTATTGTAGGTGAACACAGAACACTGTGCACAACAGGTTGTTTTAAATACTATGCAGAAGGCTCCAAGAGGGAAGTTAAAGCTGGAATTTGTTCATGTGTGGGATTTCCACATGAGAGAGGTGCAGAGATGGAGGCAGGCTGTCTCAGGTACCCTGGGGGAAGCTCTTGGTGTGAGCAAGGAGCAGTAAAGAAAAGGCACACAGCTCCAAACTGGCTTTTCATTCTGGTTGGCTCATTCGAAAAAGCTGAGCTGGGTTTTCCTGGCTGTTTAATGTTTGCAATATCTATTGATTTCAGCTGGTGTTGGTACACGCTCCACTGTTTCAGAAGTGTCGGAGCAGCTGCTGTGCCATAATTGCTGAGCACAACAATCTCAGGGCTTCTTTGGGTTCCCTGCCCTTATCCAGCTCCCTATCTCTGGCCTTATCCTTGCATTGCAATGCCCTTAGGACAGGACTATCTCTTGTGAAGTGATAAAGATCCTGGTTGTGCCTGGTGCTTCTAGGAATTACTGCAGAAAAAACCCCCATAATTATTTATTAATATGGTATGCATCAAGGCAAGGCATTTCATTGGCTTTAACAGGCTTTGGATCAGATTCCTTAGTACCTCTGGCCTTTCTGGGTTCCATTATTCATGAAGGAACATGTTTAATTCAGAGTTAGGGACTGCCAATACAATGAGTGCACCTTGTGCTTTTATCTGTGGATACAGAAGAAATCCCTGAGCTGGTACCTGCTGCACTACGTGGGTGAGAGCATGGCAGCCCCTCCTGAGGATGCTTGTGCTGCTGGGAAATAAAGCTGGATGGTTTTTTTCTCTTTTCCCAGTGATGGGCAGTACTCACCTTGGGCCTAAACGGCAGCTTTGCCAAGCCAGCAGAGGAGTTTAACGGGTCAAAGCAAAGGTCATGCTCTGCTCCATCCTATTTTCATTCAGGGGCAATCTTCTTGTCAACCTTCCATTATCTTTTCCCCAGCTTTTACTTGAAGATAAAAAGAAACAGCTTATAATTCATTACAGTTCATTAAAATGAAAATAAAATTTATTTTGCATCAAAATGAAAAAATATGACTTGTTCATTATTAGCATATAAATGGTATTTTTTATGTCACTCTGCCACAAAATCACTTACATTTTCAATGATCACAGCACACAAAATTAATTTTTGATAGCCTTTTGTGATTTGGTTGAAAATCCTCATTTCTTTTTGTGCATTAACAGCAAACTGTATCCACTGCTATTCATACCAAATTTTAGATAATGAAGCAATTAAAAATACATGGATTGAAGATCTTATCTCATTTTTCCTCTAGCCTATTTCTGCTTCATTATTCATGAAGGAATATGTTTAATTCAGAGTTAGTAATTGCAGATATATCTAGTATAAATTGTGCCCTATATTCTTTTACCCAATTTCAATTTATTTTAGCAAATAGATCTATGGGGAAAAAAGAGCAGGAAAGACAAAAGGGTAAAAACTACATCTCAGCGTTGCCAAACAAAACCTTACAGGTCTGTTGCTTGTAAAGTATGTCTGCAACTCGGGGAAAAGTTGATGCAGTGAAGCTCTGTACTTGGCATATTAATAACCTGGCATTGGTATCAAATGGCTGGATTAAATTATTCTGATTTGAGGCAGTTTGAGAGGCCCCATGACGCAGCGTTGCTGTCGTTCTGCTGCTTCATCCACGAAGCCACAAAGTCCCAAATCAGTGAAAAACAGCTATAATGAGATATAAAAGCAGAAAATAACAGAGTCAAAATAAAATTAAGGTGTTTTAGGCAAAGCAGAGGAACCTTCAGTTGCCAGAAAGTGAAGATGAGTTTGGATGGTGTGTTTCCATGTGCCTGGAGTGAGATGTGTAACAGCTCGATAAAACATTCAGATCCTGAGCACGTAAAAATCACAAGAGCTGTCAGTGGGGTTGGGATCCAAGGCAGTAAAAGCCAGGCTGGGCTGGGAGGGGGCTGAAAAAAGGCTGCTCTGTGGCCAGGTGGGCAGCAGAGAAATGGGAATGGACACAGGGCAGAGAGGGCTGGGAGCAGGGAAAAGGGAAATGGAAATGGGAATGGGCACAGGGCAGAGAGGGCTGGGAGCAGGGAAAAGGGAAATGGAAATGGGAATGGGCACAGGGCAGAGAGGGCTGGGAGCAGGAAAAAGGGAAAAGTGAAAAGGGAAAAGGGAAAAGGGAATGGATACAGGGCTGGGAGGAGTTGTCACAACAATCCCCTTGTCCTGAAGCTTCTGCTGAAGAAAAGCAGCATGATATGGGTGAGGATCTACTGACCAGCTGTGTCAGAGTGCTCTGGAAGAATCTGTTTGAATTTCTAAGGACACAGCCCCAAAACTTCCTTTATATCGGTGGAACTTTTTGTATGAATGTCTCAGACTTGAAATAGAGTTTGTAGAATTAACAATTTGGATTTATTGAACATTGTGATCAGCACTTTCTGGCGCAATTATTAATGCAAATATTTCGTCCCAGTTATTTGATTAAATGAATAACTTGCAAAGTGATGCATAGCCTTTTCTGCATACTCCTTGATTCATGATTTCAATAAGTTAATTAATTACAATCTTATTTTCTCTCGTAATGAATTCTTGTTAGCTTTGATGGCTTTGGAAGCCTCAAACATGTTGTGAATGATTCTTGGTTAAAGTTTATGTTCTACAGGAAATAACTTTTGCAAACTCTCTATCACCTTTGGGTACAGAGCACCAGCAAAAGTTCTGGCTACCTTCTGCTCCCTGTGAGGAAAATCCCTCTCTTCCCAGATTTTTCCCTGTTTTTCCTAGATGACGCTGACAGGCATTGCTCTCAAATAAATTACAGTGCATTCAGTTGCTGTGACCAACAAAAGCTGCTCTGCCCTGGGTGCAAAGTCAGTCCTGGTGACCCTGGGATGGCCCAGGTCTCGTGTCCTACAGTGCCTTGATGCTTTCTGAGCCTGCACTGCTTGAAACTTTCTCCTGGTTCACCCCACGCTGGTGAAATTAAATATAATACAAAATTCTTCCAAGTGTATGACATCTGTTTTCCTGGAATCATGTCTTTCCAGAGTGCAGATTTCCTGGAAGTGGAACTGGTGCCCAGAGAGGGAGTTTGCACTGGGCTGTGCTGTGGAATGGCTGTGGCTGTGCTGAAGCTGACCTGCTGATGGGACAGGGGACATCCAGGGTGCTGCCAAATCAACAGTGGTGCCTCTGCAGGAGAGCAAAACTTCTCACCAAATGCTTTCCCCCACTTTGGCACGCTGGTTCACTTGCTCCTACAGCTTGACCTTGATTTTTTTCCGCTCCTCTGTGCTGTTTGGATTTGGTCCTTTATCTTTTACTGATTTTGGAGAAAGGTGGATGGAGGCCACGTGATTGGAGATTATTCCATTGTCTCAGACCGTATCTCCCCACCCTCCTCCTCCTTTTGCTGCATCCTCTTGTCTTGTTTCTGATCTCTGCCTTGCCCCCCCAGTCACCACAGTTTGCTCTCTTTCCATTGTGGGAGGGGTGGCATGAGAGAAAACACCCCTGAGCTCAGAGCAGTCATCTCCTGCCTTCCAAAGGTGCAAAAAGGGGCAAAAGCAATCCCAGAGCTGTCCTTGAGACAGACCTGGAGGCTGGAGATAGAGAGGCTCAGGCACTGAGCTAATAACCATCTCTAATTAGGAACTGGGTAATTCACATACCCATCAGACACACTATCTGATCACAGGCATGAGCTTGGCACAGTCCTGGATCTTCCTCCTCAGTGTCCTGCTCTGCAGAGAACGGTCATCCAAACAGTCCCACAAAGCAAGGCTTCATCAGCTCTGCTTCATTAAAAACTAATTAGAACCATCACCCCAAGCACGAAAGATACCTTTGAAGTACAAATATTTCCTCAGCTTTTCTTAATCAAGGCTTTCTTTTTATGCCCCTCTATATATGCTGATTCCAGCCAGCACATGAACTAGAAATCCTGGAAGGCTGTGAGGGAAAAATCTCCTCTTGCTGTATTTCCAATTGGATGAAAACCAAAAATCCGTTGGAAATCTCATGGTTTCCAGCAAAATGTACTGGCCAAGAAAATCTGGAGAAATGGCAAAAAAAAAATCATCCAGATGTCTGGATAAATCCCTGAACTTCAAAAAAAAAAAAAAAAAAAAAAAAAAAAAAAAAAAAAAAAAANCTTTGGAGGTTTGTTTGTTCTTAATACAGAGAATAAAACCTTATTTATCAACATTATTAAACTCGTCAAAGCACATGGCACCTTACAGACAGAGAATTAGCTGTGCTGTTTGTGTTGATAAGCTTATGGCCCTGAGGGCTTTTATGGTGTGGACAAACAAACTTCTGATAGCAAAGCAAATGTTGAAAGGCAACTTATTCAAGGAAGTGAGCTGTGCAAAAAAGAGAGGGATGTGTGTGTGGTTTGGCTCACCTCTCCCAGCGTGGCAGGGAGTGTCAGGGTCAGGAACAGGGTGAGGGACACCTGTGCCACTGTCCCCTTTCCTCATGCACCTGCGGTCAGGACAAGGGGTGGCCATGTGCTCCTCACTGCCCTGAGCTGTGGTGGGAGGCAGACAACACCACCTGAGCTACAGATTCACACATTTTCAATATATTCCCATAAATTCACTGCAGAGTGGTTCAGACCTCTGAAGAGCAAGCTCTGTGACGTGGCCTTGCTATTTCAGATTTTTTTTTTGTTTGCTGTCTGCATCTTTATTAACAGCACTCTGAGGGCTGTTGCATTGAACACTGACGCACCTTGACAGGGGAGCAGGGTGTGCGTGTTGAAGGGCAGGGGTCAGCCCTTGCCAGCAGCATCACAGACATTTAACTCTTCCTTAGGCTGCCAGGAAGGACACATGGGAAGGGCCAGTGGTGCTGAGAGGGCACAGAAGGGCATTGATAACTAAAACAGGGAGGAAAGCTGCACTCCGAATTTCACACCTGGGCAGCTGGCAAACAAGAGGGAAGCTCAAGCAGCCCTGCTGCTTTCCTTCAGAGGTGCTGTCTGCTCCTTCACATTTGCCAGGTGGGAGCTACTTATCATTCCACAGCGATTCTGCAGGCTGAAGCCTACTGACCTGTGGGGAAATTACTCAAAGGGCATTTTATAGCGCTTGAAGCTTCCTCCATGCCTAGTGATGAGCTCACTGCTCTAGTTTTGAAGGTGCTTCCTGCAGTGTTTCTTTCATGAATTTCCACTTCATGACATCGTTTCAATTTCTAAACGTTCTGGGGTCCCCTTGAAAGCCTTAAGGGAAGTGGCAGGTTCTGAAATGTCCTCGTGAAAGCAATTCAGATGCCAAATGTTGGTGTTGGTAGTGGGAAATGAGCAGAGGTTTCTGCCTGGCCTGGTGGTGACTGATGGAGAAGGGCTCTGACCTTTGGGGATGTTTGAAAGGGAAAATATTAATTTCTCTGTCTCTGTGAAGGGTGTGATGAGAGACACAGATGGGCAGGGCTTTTGTTTCTTTGGCATTTTGTTTTCAATTTAGCTAAAGGCACTGGGAAAATTCACTGGTGGATAAGAAAAAATCTACAGCAACCTAAGAGAGCCACGTAGCCCTGTCAGCTGCCTTTCTGAATATGTTAAACTTGCCACTGTAAAATTCACCTTCCTAAGTGGAGCAATCTTCTCAGGCCAGGCTCACTGTGATGCTCTCAGATTTTCTGGCTCTTTAATCCAAAGAGCCATGCAATACACATCTGTAACTGCTCCTCCTGAGCTGGCCTGGCCTGGCCTCTCTCTGGGCTTTCCCCAGCGTTCCTCCCAAGGTCTGTCTGGCTCAGGCTGTGTCAGGAATGTGAGATCTCTGGCTGTGAGCAGTGTGGGACACGCTGTGTGCACTGAGTGCTGGCACACCTCCCCCAGGACACGTCCCCTGGCAGAGCAGGGGCTGCAGCCCTGCCACGCTGTCCTGCTCTGCTCCAGACCCTGTGTCCTGCTCTGCTCCAGACCCTGTGTCCTGCTCTGCTCCAGACCCTGTGTCCTGCTCTCTGCTCCAGACCCTGTGTCCTGCTCTGCTCCAGACCCTGTGTCCTGCTCTCTGCTCCAGACCCTGTGTGACCCTGTGTCCCTGCTCTCTGCTCCAGACCCTGTGTCCTGCTCTCTGCTCCAGACCCTGTGTCCTGCTCTGCTCCACACCCTGTGTCCCTGCTCTCTGCTCCAGACCCTGTGTCCTGCTCTGCTCCAGACCGTGTGTCCTGCTCTGCTCCAGACCGTGTGTCCTGCTCTGCTCCAGATCCTGTGTCCTGCTCTCTGCTCCAGACCCTGTGTCCTGCTCTGCTCCAGACCCTGTGTCCTGCTCTCTGCTCCAGACCGTGTGTCCTGCTCTCTGCTCCAGACCCTGTGTGTCCCTGTGTCCCTGCTCTTTTCCACACCCTGTGTGTCCCTGCTCTGCTCCACACCCTGTGTGTCCCTGCTCTTTTCCAGACCCTGTGTGTCCTGCTCTGCTCCAGACCCTGTGTGTCCCTGTGTCCCTGCTCTTTTCCAGACCCTGTGTGTCCTGCTCTGCTCCAGACCGTGTGTCCCTGCCTGCAGCTCTTGGCAGGGTCAGTGAGGCTGGGCTGTGTGTCTGCCAGTGGAGCAGGCTCTGCGGAGGAGCAGAGGGGCTGCTGAGGTTCTGCTGCCAGCTGGCACCAAGAGAGGATCAAACACACCCTGGTGAAATGTCCCAGACACATCTTCCACAGCCCCACCATTCCCTCATTCTCCTGCCTTCATGGAGCACCTTGGCTTCAAGGTGTCTGCTCACTGCATGTGTGAATTTGGCTTGAACATCTGATAACTTTTGTTTGTAAGTTTTAATTTTGGCAGAGTTTATGTATGGGGTTTTAACTTTTTTTTTTTTTTCATTCTCTGGCTAAGGAAAAATTTGAGTTTAAATTACACAGTCCCATTAACAGCAGTCTGTATGTTAACTACAGTGGCTGGTGGGCTTTGATTTGCTATAAATCACCTCAACTCATGGCATTTATATTCACCGTAGCTGCTGCTGCAGGACAGCCTGACATGCAGTGTGTGCCCTGAGGTGCAGGAGTGACACTTGTCCCATTTGGTTCAACCACAAATATCATGTATTTTTTCTCCCTCTTCATCAAGGGCTTTTAATATAAGAGCTAAGACAGGCATTTGAAACTATTTTTATCCCCGGGTTGAACTCCTGTGTTTCAACACGAAATTTTTAATCCAGCAGTAATGCCAGGGTGTTGCCTGGACCTCCAGAGACTGCTGGCATGTGTTTCTCCAAAACTGATGTGCCTGTTGCAAGCAATTGTTTTCTGAAGTCTGTTCAAGCTCTCAGCTTGTTCTCCACGAGCCCCCATCAACCTGACAGTGCTTCAGTGTGATGGAAATGCTGGATGACACGTTAATTAATGCACCACCTTGTCAGTTCTTTGTCTTCAATCTTCCTGGTCCTACCCTTGTCGTTTCTCCTCTCTTCTTTTTGGGTGGTGACGCCTCTGGAGGACCTGCCTGTGTGTGCACCAGTCATGACCCTTCTCCTACAAAAACAAAGCTTGTGGAAACATGAGAGGAGCCCACCATGTGTGCCCTGGGGGGCCACCAGCTCATTTTCAGGAGATGCTGGGACAGTGAACAGCACACACAGCTGCCTGGTCCCTCCTCTTGGTGCCCCTCACCCCATTAACAATCAGCAGTGCCCCTGATGATGTGCCCATGCAAAGCCCTGAATGTGCCACATGCTTGAATAATTTTAGCACCCTTTGCTGTGCAGTTTGGGCTTTTTGTCACTCCAAGAAGAGCTCAGGAAGGATCCCATGGAGGTTCTCACTACCATCAGGAAGGGCTCTGGACTCTCTCCAGGCTCTTACATCAGCCCTGTGATGACTCACATCGGCTGTCTGCACTTTCTGCCAGTGCTGAGGCAGCTGGGCAGGGCAGCTCTGCTCAGCCTCATCTTTCCAGAGGGAGAAGAGAAGGCTGAGCCAGCTCGTGGTGTCACTCCAGAGGGTTCAGGAGGGGGAATCAGTGTCCCATGAGATGTGAATCTTGTCTGCATGGGGTTGGATAAAATTAAGAAGAGATATTTTTCTTCATCCTCTATGACACACCACCTCCCACCTTGTATTTCCTCATTCATCTGTGGAAATGTCGGTGTTTGTGCCAGTGAGACCACAGCTAAGTCTTTTCCAGCTTGTCCCATTGCTCATTCTGGAAAGCTGAGCTAATCTAATTCCCTCAGAACCTCATAATATCAGAAAATGAAGTCCAGGGTTTCCTTTCTTCTCTCCTCTAAGGTCTCTCCTCTTTTTCCAGCATTTGTTAGTTTGACCATCCTGAAATTCCACTTCTGGGAGGCGTGCTCCTTCTGGGTGCATTTCTGTCATATTTTAGTTATACCTTTGTGGTACTTGGTTTCAGTTTTTGGGCAAATGAGCGGCAGGATAAGAAATAACTCAGTAATACATAGCGAGGGATGTCAGTTGTTCTTGAAGGTGGCAACCTTCAAAAGAATGAAGAGAACTTTTATGGGAAATGGCTCTGTGCCTGGTGTTTGTCGCGCAAATAGCATTGACAGGCACCTTATCGGGGGAAAAAAAAATAGAGAAATGGGGAAAACAAAATAGTTAAAGTCCTAGAAAAAAGCTGTGGGTTTTGATTGAGTTTTGGAAATAATTGGAGAGTGAGAATATGGAAAGGTGAGGAAGGACTGCTTGGAAATGGTCTGTGAGGAAAAAGAAATTGTAACCAGATTGAAAAGGGTAAGGAGAAAAGAGGGAGTGATGGGCTCAGACAGTCTGTGGAAAAGGCACAGTGAAGCCAGGAGAGGCTGTGAGAAAACAGGAGAAAAGGTGGTTTTGGGAATGAGGAAAGCTGCAGGAGTTCTATGAAGAAAGGAGAAGAAAGTGTCACGTATATTATTTTTTTTTTCCCAAGTTTACCTCATTCACTTTTCAAACAGGAGGGTGAAACTCTCAGGCAGGCAGAAACTCTTTAAATTTTCATTGTTTTCAGCTTCCAACCACCCTGGAAACCCCTCAAGAGCAGGCTCTCACAGTAATTCAGCACATCTGCCTCTGGCAGCAGAGGTGGGGGGAGGCTTGGCCGAGCTTTGGGCAGCTGCTGGGCCAGCATGAGAACATGGAACGAGAGCCAGCAGTGCCCTGGAGCTCCAGGGGAGCTGGGCTCAGGCTTGCACAGCAACAGGCTGCAGGAAGGTTTGTGCCAATTCTTGTTTTGTTCAGATGGATTCATTTACCACTTGGTGCTGTGTCTGAGGAGCCAGGCACTCCTTAACTGCTGGTGATGGGCAGCTTTCCATCCTGGAAATCCCACTGGAAGAAGTGATTTAGGATTATGGAAATTGGTAGCTCAGCCTATAAAATTCTTGTGCAGTGCTCTTGAACAGGAATTATTTGTATGGTTACATATGTGTTTGTAGAGGAGGCAAACTCTTAAGAACTTTTGGGCTTGCAATCTTGCAGAATACAAAGGCTTTTCACTGGAAATGAGCTTTGTTGATAATTTTCAACATTAAGAGCAGCTGCTTTCTTGCACACATTTTAAGTTTGTAACTCTGTACAATTTTTTACCTTTTCTAGTTTTGCAATCGTGCAGTTTTCCCTTCAATGGATAAAAGCAACTTCTTGATGGAATTACTGTGGATATTTCCCCTCAGTGAGGGTTAAATGCAGAAAGTGGCAATGGGAAGAAGTTGTGGGTTTTAGCCTATCTTCCCAGGGTGGTCTGAAAGCTCAAACATGTATATGAAATAATTAGAAATTGCTTTGAAAATTAATTTCCTTTTCTGGTTCCTCGATTATTTGTCTCTGTTGCCTGGTACCACCTGAGCACACCATGCACATGGTGAATCACTGGAGCATCTATCCTTTCAGGGTATAATCAGTATTGGGAAAAGCATTTTTTTTGCCTTTAGATCTTTGCTCTGCAATGCACTGAGTGTCTGCACTCAGTTCCAGGAGCTCCTTGCCTGGTCAGACACATCTCTGGCCAGATGTTCAGGTCATCTGCCAGCCACAGGGCTCTTTCTGCAGACCATTCCCCTGAACAATGTGGTGTCAGAAGAAGGGGAAAGCATGAGTTTATATCACTTTGTGATCTGTTGTGTCAGGGCTGCTTGCCTTGGACATTCCAGATGAGCAAATTTCCAGCTGGAGCAGCCCAGTCACTCCCTCCTGCTCTGATTTTGGTGTGTGCACTCCCTGACCCTGGTGGGGGATGGATGGGCTCAGGGACCACATCACCTTCAGGCAAATGCCTGAGAAGCTCCCAGCATGGGGAGATGGCCTGGTGAAGCTCCTGGGCTGCTCCAGCTGCCCCTCCTGCCTGGCACAGCCTGAGCTTTGCCTTCCCCTCTGCAGAGCCTCACACACAGAGCCCAGGATGTTCCCAGCAAAGATCAGGGCTCCTGTCCATGGCCCACAGGCACTTCCCTGCAGTGGCTCCAAACTCTGTCCCTGCCTGGGAAGGGGCAGTCCCCAGTGCTGCCCTGATTTCACAGCAGCACTGCCAGGCTCCAGCCTCCTTGTGCTGCACTCTGAGCAGATGCTGGAAAGCTTCAGCAAGGCATTGGAGGAGTTCAACCAGCACAGCAGCATTCTGCAGCTGCAATAATCTCCCCTTGGCACTTCTAGGTGTGTCACTGTGCATTTGTAGCACTAAAAGAGACCAATAAGAGCATTGGGGCCGGTTCCTGGTCACCACACAGCAGAGTTTCTGACTTTCACTTGAGCAGGTTTGTGATCATTAGGGCTAAAGGAAAATTACACTGACCTTTAAGAAATGGCCAGGGAATTGTTAGAGTGCATGGGATTTAGGAACCAAACCTTCTTCTAAGTTCTCTGTGATATGGCAACCTAAATCTGACATCCCTTTAAAAATCTCACCGTTAGATTTCACTAAAAGCAAATAGATTTTTCCTAGAACCATAACAAATGGAGGCTAGAAGGGAGTTCTGGAGGTCACTGCCTTGATCAAGGCAGGTAGTTCTAAGTGTCTTGACACAGAGCTGAAGTGGGAGAGCTAAGAAGCCTTGAAAACATTACCAGAATTCAGAGCCCATTGAAAAGGGTCATAAAAACTGATACTAACTTTTGAATGTTCCTTCCTGCTCCAAGCTATTGAGCCCTTCTACAGAGTCTTCTATTGTATTAAGGGAGTTTTGATGTTTTCTGTCCTCACCAGAATGGTGTTGGAGTTTGGGCAGGTTGTACAGCGGCCCTTTGGAAAGCTGTTTGGGAACAGCATTTTCTTCTTGAGTCCCAGATCACCTAGAAAGGTGGACAACTCCTTCTTCAGGCACTGATTCCAAAGGAGAGGTTGTTTTTTTTTAAATGACATAAGCTATTTTTTTGTATTCCCTACTCCATTATTAGCTTGACCTTTCTTCCCCATTTCGAATTTGTTCCCAACCTTCACCTGTAAAAGTAAAAATCTCCTCTATGAAACAGTTACCATGATAAACTCTGTTTTTCTGCCCACAGACCCTCTCCTTGCCCTGAGGATGCCATGCCAAGAGATGTGCCATGTCCTGGCATCTCTGGGCTGAAGGTCTGCGTGGCAGTGCTCAGACACATGCTTGTTTTGTCCCTGTCCTGCCCTGGGTGAAGCATTCAGACACGTCTGCAAGAGCATCTGCTACTTCAGCACACAGAGCTACTTATTCAGGAGGTGGCTGCAGAGCTTTTTGTTTACAGAGCAGCCTGGCTTTGAATGCCAGAGAAATATTCCTGCAAATGGCCTGTGGCTGATGGAGGAGCTCTGTGGACACAGACATCCATTCCCAGTGGAGACCCATTAGGTGATATTTATTCATCACTCCTGTATTTATTCATCACATATATATGGGTTGGAAGTAGGTGCACCTTGACATCCCAACAAAGAATACTTTTTTTTTTTTTTTCAGTTTAAAAGCGTGTGTAACTTAGCAGTGTAAATGAAGAACAAAATGGAGAAAAGCTGTGATGAAACATTTAAGCTCTTCACATCTTGGTTTTCTGATCTGTGTAGCTCGGAGGGACAGCACACTATCAGAGCTGGCTTTGTAGCACCAGACAGCAGCAGCAGCACTTTGTCTGTGCTTGCAGCACCTCCCCAGCCTGCAGCCATGAGCTGCTGCCAGCTGGGGCTCCTGTGCAGGGGGAGCCCTGCATCCCAGCACAACCACTTGTTACCAGCGCCTGGATTAATCAGCTTGGAAAATTCTGTAGGTTAGTGAGGAATGACAGTGACCCAGAGAATGAGCTCTGCAGAGGGGCTGAAACAGAAGCTGGGCTTCTGCTTGTCCCCACGAGAGTTTAGAAGGGTTTTACTCAGGAAAAAGCCTGCAACAAATGGCACCACAGAAATGTGGGGATTTCTTGGGGGCTAAAAATTGGTGACTGTTAAGGTTGGATTTCCAGAGACATCTGTTTGTGCCATCATCAGTCCTCCTATAAAATTTAGTGGGAGCATTTTACTGGTCCAGCTTCTTCAGTAGGTGAAAGAGAGGGAAAGCAGGCACACAACCCTTGGAAAGATGAGTTTTAGGGGACTGCAATGGATGCTTGCCTCACTACCTGCAGCCCTCTCCTGTTCTTCAGCCAAGCTGCCCAAAGACTGCAGCAGCCAGGTTTGGTGAGCAGATATGGACACTCTTCGCATAGAAGTGTGATAAGATGGGAGAAAGCAAATTGTACCTTCTTCTGCAAAGTCACAAAGTCAGACAACGTCTGAACAGTCTGAACCTGAGCTTTGTTTTCAGGCATCTGAGAGAGCTTTTCATTGATGAAGGTGTCCTGTCTCTACAATTGTGCATGACTGCCAGCAACTCAGAAAGTTTTGCCTAGGGAGCCAGCAGAGATGACATCCCACACAGTACAAATGAGATGCTTGCACCATTCCCTGATGTGCTTACAAAGATTCACAGCAGAAAGCTCTCCCTCCCTGCCTTGTCTGGGCTTGGAGCTGAGGAGCGGGGCTGGGCACTGCCCATCCTGCAGCTGCTCCTCAGGCTGTCTCTTGTGTCTGGCCTGAGGATGCCAGAACAGCTTCCAGACATCTGCCAGACACAGAGATTTCTGCTTTTCGTCTGGAGAAATGGACTGCACAGCCTGAAAGGCAAAAATCCATTTGCTGGGATTCATGTAGTATCAAGAAACACGAGAATCTGAGCATTACAGACAGGAACAAAGAACAAAGATGTTAAGTTCCCAGTCCTGGTCTTTTTTCTGTGCTATTACAGCAGGAAGAAAACCCACTGTGACAAATGGACAGTTGAAATAAGAAGTGTCATTACACCAGGCTGCTCTATTACAAAAACATGCCTGGGCAGGTAAAACAAAGACATGTGGCTTCTTTATCTTTGGTGTTAAATAGTCCAACTTTTACCTTCAAGGTAAAGTATTTCCTGGCTTGTAATTTGTAGTGGGGTTTTGATTTTTCAAATCAGCTAGCTTTCTTCTTTCATTATAAACATGGATTTAAAAGCAGAGAGTAAAACCATCTAGGGCTAATTCATTCCTGGAGATTTTTTATCAGGAGCTGCAGTCTTCATTATCTGAATTTTCTATTAGTTGCTGGAAGGTGTGCATTTCTCATAGATACTACCACATGAAAATGTGAATAACACATAATAGAAAAGCGGGGATAAAAAAAGGGCCTCTAACTGCCCCTTCAAATGGAGTTTCATAGCTGAAAAAAGGCAATACCCAGTGACAAGCTTCCAGTCTGCTCAGCTGCATCTGTAATATTGTCACAGATTTTGAGCTTGTTTTTTTCTTTGCTTCAATGTTTTATCCCTCTGTCACCCACAAGCAGGTTCTGGAGTGACTTTTGGGCAGTGTCCTGGGTGGCACTGTTGTTTCAAGGTGCTCACCCCCACTGCACTGTGACACAGTCCCATGTGTCCAGTACGGGATGACACTTTATGTCCTGAGCTCCATGAGAAATTGGGGAATGTGAGCAGTGGTGCAACTCACCCATCACCCACAGCAAACACTGTGAGCACTGCCAGGGACACCTGGCAGCCACAGCTGGTTGTGCAGGTGCCTTTTGGGCATGGGTGAGAGTTGCACACCCTGGGCTCTGGCAGTGGGATGTCAGAGAATCACACACATCTGGGAGATGCGGTGTCCTGCTCTGCTGTGCTGCTGAGGGCAGTGATCCTGATCTCCACGGCAGATATTCTGCTAATGGGCCATCCATTGAAACCAGGCAGGGCATTGTTCTTTATCTTTTCACA